>QRFJ01007121.1:0-44831 GCA_006176705.1 Cocos nucifera
CATTTCTGTTGGCCAAAAGAGATGACTTGATCGTCGGAGGGTCTTATCGGAGCCACCCCCCAACCTCTAGATGAGACTTATTTTGCAGGTCACCAATGGTGATCTCTTCTTCTTTGACTCTTGCGCTTCTCTGACGATGACCAAATTTTGCACCAATAGGATTGGTGCTGGAGGAAGGGCCCCCTATTTCTGAGGTTTTTTTGTTCTTAAAGGAGTGTTCAACAGTGATCTCTCTTCTTCTTTTATAGAGTTCTTTTCAAAAAAAAATACCTTCCCAGAAAAGCTTCAATCCGATGGTCAACGACCTCTGCAGCTAGATCCCATCTAAATCTATCCACTCTTGCTTCAACTTCGGCAACTGAAGCTCCACCTGCAGCCATGGTGGATGCAAAGCAGTTCAACCTGCTAGTCCAATAAATTCGCGGTCTCATGGAGGCGGTGTAGGCCATGCAGTGGCAGGCTTCGATGCCAATTTGGCTAGAGCAGGCTTCTTCAAAGCCTTATGATCCGATCGGTCTAGAGAATGGTCGACTTGGGCTAGCCGGTCGATGACTTTCAAAAAGGAGAAGCAGAAAGTCGAGTGCCCCTGCTCCAATCATGACTTTACCTCTGGGGGAACTTTGCCTCTGTTCAGCCAAAAGATCTTAGAAATTTATGATCAAGAGGATCTGGATCGAAAACTATAAGAGATGAACTAGTGGATCGAGGAACTCCACCATGCTCTCCCCTCTCATGGTAGTGATATCTATACCGATCCTTCTTTCTCTTAGCGCATCATGCAGGAACCGATCCCGTCGAACTTCAAGCTCCCTCAATTTAAGAGCTACAATGAGAGCTTTGATCTGGTTGATCACCTGGAGGCCTTCCAAATGATGATGTTGCTCCATAACGCACCAGATGCCATTCTCTATTGAGCCTTTTCATCCACCCTGAAGGAAGCTACCAGGAACTGGTACTCGACCCTCATTCCGAATACCATCTTTTCTTTTGACTAGATGAGCCATCAGTTTGTGGCTCATTTTGTTAGTAGCCAACGTCTCAGGCGGGGCTCGAAATCTCTCATCAACATCAAGCAATAGGAAGGAGAATCCATTCGAGCTTTTGTTAATCGATTCAATATCACTGCACTAGAGGTCCGAAACCTGGATCAATCTATTACGATGGCTGCACTAAAGGATGGCCTTCAAAAGAACAATCTGCTATTCTCTCTGAAGAAGAAGTATCCTAAAAATTTTGCTGATATGCTTGCTTAGGCTGAAGGATATGCCCGAGCGAAAGAGGCCTTCAAGACCAAGGATAATGAAGCCATTGGAGAGTGGCAAATCGGTTAGCCGGGCAGGCCCATTCAGAAAGAAAAGCCGAGTGAGGTTCAATCACACACCCGAACTCTCCCAGAGTGCAAGCGAGCTCGAACTCCTCCCCGAGCTTGGAAGCAGGGAAGCCCTGATAGAAGGACGGGTGGGGTTTCCCCTCTGAAGGTTCCATAATTATGCCCTCCTCAATGCTCCAAAAATGCAAGTGCTAATGAAGATTAAGGAGCAAGCTATCGAGGCCCAAAAGGATGCGCTTCCATCTTGACAGATGCAATCCAAATAAGTTCTGCCTCTATCATCGTGACCATGGTCATAATACTGAAGAATATATTCAGCTCCAAGATGAGATCGAGGAGCTCATCAGGTGAGGTAAACTCGATTGATTCCTACGGCATCAGCCTAAAGGGCGGAAAGATCGGCCAAGGATATTACCGTAATCAAAATCGCAAAGGAAGGAGCAATAGATGGATCGGCCATCCCTTGGCATCATCAATACCATCTCTAGGAAACTTCGACGAGGAGAGGCTAGCAGGTCAGTCGAGCCTAGAAAGAGGTAGAGAACTGAAGAGCCCATTGCTTTCACCGATGAGAATGCTCAAGGAGTCCAGTTCCTGCACAATGATGTGGTTGTAATTCTTTAAACATTGTCGACTTTGATGTGCGCCATATTTTAGTAGATAATGGAAGCTCTGCTGATATTTTATTTTATGATGCTTTCTCAAAAATCACTGAGACCTATGAACTCTCCATTGGTAGGCTTCACTAGCGATGCCATGCTAGTTGAGGGCATAATAACTTTGACAGTAATCGTAGGACAACATCCGAAGCTGGTTAAGACACAGGTCAATTTTCTAGTTGTAAAGGCTCCATCTGCCTATAATGCTATTCTTGAACGACTTGGTTTGAACGCGCTTCCGAGCAGTGGTGTCAACTTATTATCTAAAGGTGAAGTTCCTAATGAGCTATGAAATTGGAGAGATCAGGGGAGACCAGGCATTGGCAAGATGCTGTTACTCCATTGTCCTATAGAAAAATATCCAGTCCGACCTTTGTCCTTGTTGATGGGCTGAATGTCCATGACGATCTTACCGAGGAGCAGGATGAGCCTATGGAGGACCTCGTATCTGTGTCCTTAAATGATGAAAATGCAGAGCACACTGTGCAGATCGACTCCAACTTGGGGGATAAGGTTTGGGAGCGACTCATCACCTTTCTTAGGAAGAATGCGGACGTCTTCACCTAGGTCCCAGCAGATATGCTAGGAATTGATGTCGAGATCATGGAACATCGGCTAGCCATTGATCCTTAAGTATCGATCAGTAAAAGAGAAGATGCGCAACCATGCCTCGGAGAGGCAGAAAGTAGTTGCAGAAGAAGTAGGCAAGCTCCTCAAAGTTGGATTCATTCCGAAAAGTTAACTATCCGAGCTGGGTCTCAAATGTGGTTCTCGTCAAAAAGATAAATAATAAGTGGAAGGTTATGTATAGACTTCAAAAAGCTAAATAAAGTCTGTCCAAAAGATAGCTACCCTCTACCTAGGATTGATCAACTGGTAGATGCAACCTCGGGCCACAAGCTTCTCACCTTCATGGATACCTTTTCTGGCTATAACCAAATATGGATGGCACCTAGAGGAAGAGGAGAAAACTGCTTTTATTACTGACCGTGGTCTTTACTATTATAAGGTTATGCCTTTTTAGACTCAAAAATACAGGGACAACATACCAGCACCTGATCAACAAGATCTTTAAGGAGTAGATCGACCGCAACATGGAGGTGTATGTGGATGACATGCTCATCAAAAGTTGAGCTTCAATAAACCTACATCGCCGACCTCAAAGAGACCTTCAGTGCACTCAAGAAGTACAAGATGAAGCTGAACCCGATCAAGTACGCCTTTGGTGTGACCTCAGGGAAAGTTTCTAAAATTTATGGTGTCAAGATGTGGGATTGAAGCAAATCAAAAAAAATTCGAGCTATTCAGGAGAAGATGACTGCTCCAAAAATAATGAAAGAAGTTCAGCATCTGACTAAAAAAGTAGTATCCCTAAATCGCTTCATCTCAGGATCGGTCGAGCGATGTATGTCCTTCTTCCAAGTTCTCAAGCAATCAAAGAACTTCTGCTGGACGATGGAGTACCAATGGGCATTTGAGGAGGTCAAAAATTATCTCAGCTCACCCCCATTGTTGGCAAACCCTAAATCTAGAGAAGAATTATTCTTTGACCTAGCAGTCTCTCCGATGACCTTGACAGCAGTCCTGGTCAAGGAGGAAGAAAAAATGCAGCGACCAGTCTACTACGTAAGTCGGATTCTAAGGGATACAGAGATTAGGTACTCTAAGTTAGAAAAATTGACTTACTCTCTTCTAATTGCTGCCAAGAGACTCCAACCTTACTTTCAGGGGCACACAATAACGGTCCTCATGGATCAACCAATAAAAGCAGTCCTTCATCGAACGGATGTTTCTAGAAGAATCGCAAAATGGACAATCAAGCTCACGAAGTTTGACATCAATTATCGACCCCAGCCATCGATCAAAGCTTAAATATTGATAGATTTTGTAGTAGAATGTACCATTCTAGATGAAGCCGAGCTTGAACAGAATGAGACCGGCATCCAGTGTTGCAATCGAGCCTCTCCGAAGAGAGTGCCAATACTTTTCTGAAGGTTTTTGGAGTCTTGTACGTGGATAGTTCATCCAATGCCTACTGGAGCAGGCACGGGATTGGTCTTAGTCAACCCTGAGGGAGTCATCGCCGAATATGCACTGTGCTTTCAAATTTCTTGCAACTAATAATGGGGTCGAATATGAAGCACTGATCATCAGATTTAAAAATAATAAGAGAATTAAAAGTAGATCGACTTCAAGTCTACAGTGATTCTCAATTAGTGGTCGATCAAGTTAGTGGCAACTATGAAGCATGGGAGGAAAGTATGATGAAATACCTTGAGAAAGTAAAGAATTTAACTCCAGCCTTCGACAGTTTTGGCATTCAATAGATTTTGAGGGCAGAAAATACAAGAGCCGACCTTCTCTCTAAATTGGCCACTTTAACTCCAGCCAAACTGTCCAAAGAAGTATTTTTTGAAACTCTAAAATTTCCAAGCTCAGAGGAATCATAGCTTGTTATGCAGATGGAGCACGAGCTGAGCTGGATTGATCTGTTAGTTGCCTATCTCAAAGAAGAAGTTCTTCCTCATGATCCGAAAGAAGCTCGAAAACTCAGGAATCAAGCCTTCCGGTGCATTTTATATGAGGATAAGCTGTATAAAAGATCATATTCGCTATCACTTTTGAGATGTCTTCGATCTTCAGAGATCGACTTCGCATTATGAAAAGTGCATGAGAGAATTTATGAAAGTCATGTAGGAGCCAGATCCCTATCACAAAGACTACTTCGGCAAGAATACTATTGGTCAATCTTGTACCACGATTCTATAGAGTATATCAAAAAATATTACCACTGTCAGAGAAATGAAAACATACAAAGATAGCCGACCTTCGAGCTTACTTCACTAAGCACACCTTGACCATTTGCACAGTGGGGAATGGATATACTTGACCCTTTTCCAATGGCATCCGATAATGGAAGTTCCTCCTGGTTACGATCGACTACTTCACCAAATGGATCGAAGTCGAACCACTAGCAAAAATTACTGAGGTCAAGGTATAAAACTTTATTTGGAAGTCAATCATCTGCTAGTTTGGTCTATCCCGAACTCTCATAATACATAACGGGTGATAGTTTGCTGGGATGAGGTTCGCTGAGTTTTGCGAAGATCTAAACATCTTCCATCACTTCACGTCAGTGGCCTATCCACAGGCAAACGGTGAAGCAGAGGTCA
Organism: Cocos nucifera; assembly: GCA_006176705.1. Lineage (NCBI taxonomy): Eukaryota > Viridiplantae > Streptophyta > Magnoliopsida > Arecales > Arecaceae > Cocos > Cocos nucifera. Next base: position 5,163 of record QRFJ01007121.1, read on the forward strand.
CCAACAAAATTTTACTGCAGGGCATCACAGTAAGGCTTGAAAGAGCAAGGGGGACTTGGGCTTACGAACTCTACCACATCCTTTGGGCATACCAAACTACTCATAGGCTACCAATTGGAGAAACACCATTCGCCCTAGCCTTTTGGATGGAGGCAGTCATCTCGATCGAGCTTAAATTTCCATCAGTATGGATCGTGGCCTTTAATGAGTATCATAACTCATAGGACCTCAGAGTCAATCTCAATCTATTAGAAGTAAAGAGAGAAGATGCTCAAGTTTGGATGACAGCCTACAAACAAAGAGTAGCCAGATACTATAACTTTAGAGTAAAAAGCAAAGTATTCAAAGTGAAGAACTTGGTGCTCCGATGAGCGTCCATTTTGAAGCCTCAAGAGCAAGGAAAGCTTGTCATGAATTGGAAAGGTCCGTATAGAGTGGAGGAGGTCATCCGGCCTAAAACTTATCGCTTGAAGGAGCTTGGAGGAGCGACACTCCCATGGCCTTGAAATTTAAAAAATTTAAGAATGTACTACCAGTAACTTTTCTATAATAAAATTCTTTCTATTTTAACATCATTACTTCTTGGCACAAAAATTGTGTAATGACAACTCTGAAGCAACCAAAAGTGGTCTGTTAGGAACAGAAGGAGAACCTCATCCTAACATGAGCAAGGTCGAAGGCCTCATTAAATTAAGATAAGATGAGGAAAGAGGCCCTACCAATGGTCCTAATGTGCCCTTACAACCCATTAAAAATAGGAGGAGAACCTCGTCTTAACGTGAGCAAGGTCAAAGGTCTCGTTAAACTAAGACGAGATGAGGGAAGAGGCCCTACCAACGGCCCTAATATGCTCCTACAGTCTGTTAGGAACAAGAAGGAGAACCTCATCCTAATGTGAGCAAGCTCGAAGGCCTCATTGAACTAAGACAAGATGAGGAGAGAGATCCTACCAATGATCCTAATGTATCCCTATAGCCTGTTAGGAATAGGAGAAGAACCTTGTCCTAACGTGAGCAAGATCGAAGACCTCGTTGAACTAAGATGAGATGAGAAAAGATATCCTACCAACGGTCCTAATGTGTCCCTACAGTCCGTTAGGAATAAGAGGAGAACCTCGTCCTAATGTAAATAATTGGATTTGAATTAGGCTCGAATTGGATTCAAATCAAACTCAAATTAAAAATTATTTTTTTAATTAATTTAATTTAGATTAAATTTAAATAGGCTTGATTTAATTTATAGATAATTAGATTTTACTATCCAAGTAGAACTTGGATTAAAAGTCTAATTGAATTAGAATTTGATAGAATTTCAAATTGGATTCGAATTGAATTTGAATCGAGCTCATATTAAAAATTAATTTTTTAAATTAATTTAAATTAAATTTAAATTTAATTAATCTTGATTTAATTTGAGGCTAACTAAATTTTATAATCTAAGTAGAACTTGAATTCAAAGCCTAATTAAATTAAGTTTGGTAGAATTTTGAATTGAATTCAAATTGAGTTTGAATTAGATTCGAATCAAAGTTGGGATGTGACCTGGATTATTAGCAATAACAATTTTTTTCATTAATTCTATCATCAATAATATTTTTAAATATAGTTTTTAAATTTATTATTAAGATTTTTGTAAAAAATATTAACGATGAAAATTTTTTTATTGCTAATAAGTTAAATCCACGATCGCTAATAATTATTTTATATTTAAATATTATAAAAAATTTAAAAAATTTAAGTAATTTTAGTGACAACTTAGGCCGTCACTAATAATGATAAGGCCATCGCTAATAGTTCATTATTAGTAACGATAATTTTTTCATCACTAATAAGTCAAATTTTTCATTGCTAATAATTTTTTAATATTTAAATATTAATTTTTTTATACTTTTAGTGATATTATTTTTCATCGCTAATAATTAATTTTTCGTTGCTAATGGTATTAGCAATAACTTTTTTCTTCGTCGGTGTTATGGTAGCAAAAAGTTATTATTAGCGACGAAAATTTTTATCATGGCTAATACCATCGCTAATATGCAATTTTTTTATATTGTTCGAACTCCTTTGTCATTACTTGCTTGAATTTATTGATCAATTATGTAGAATTGCCGGTAAAGATAAGATCATCAAAATATAATGAGATAAGCAATATGTTCCCATTCTTTCTTTTGACATAGAGAGCTTCTTCATAGGGGCATTGAACAAAATCATGAGCTTTGAAATACCCATCAATTCTTGAGTTTTAAGCTCTGGGTACTTGTTTCAAACTATAAAGCGCCTTTTTTAATTTCAACACTTTGTCTTCTTGCCCACTTTTGACATAACCTTTGGATTGCTCAATGTATACTTCTTCATTCAGTAGCCTTTAAGAAAGGTTGATTTAACATCAAGTTGAAAATTCTTCTATTTATTTTGAGCTACCAAAGAAATCTCCAAGCGAATGGTCTTTATTCAAGTAATGGGAGCAAAGCAAAAACCTCCTCATTGTCAATCCCAGCTTTTTGCTTATAGCCTTCAGCCACAAGTTGTGCTTTATATTTCTCCATTTCATCTTGTGCATTCTTCTTGACTTTGTAAACTCACTTTACTCCAATTGATTCAAGCCCTCTTGGTAGAGAAGTGAGCTCCCATGTCTTATTCTTCTTTGTGGCTTTTATCTCTTCATTCATGGCTTTCTTCCACTTTTCATCTTTGATAGCATCTTTAAAAAAAATTATTTCTTCATTAGCAAAAAGATAGATACGATTTAGGAGAGTTGTCACCTTATATAAATCTTGAATACTTTTTGTCTTTAGTGGTGTTAAACCATCTTCATCCAATGAAGTAGTAGATGAAGGTGGTGTTGGCTCTCTAGTTAATTTGCTCTTTGATTTGCTCTTCATCTTATATCATCACCATGTTGGTGTTCCAATTCCAAATGCCATCTTCTTGAAACTCTACATCTCAAGCTTACAATGACTTTCTTATCTTTTGGTTCATAGAGTTTGTAGGCTTTGGATCTTGTATCATAGCTGATGAAGATGCATGACAAGCTTTTGTCATCTAACTTGCCTCTCCTTTGATCTGGAATATATGCATAAGTTATGCACCCAAATACCTTCAAATGAGAGATATCAAGCTTGTAACTACTCCATGCCTCTTGTGATGTTACATCTTCTAAGTTCTTTGTAGGACATCTATTAAGCAAGTAGACTGTACAATTGATGGCCTTGTCCTAAAACTCCTTCGACATCTTCTTTGTTTTAAACATGCTTCGGACCATGTCAAGTATAGTCTGATTTTTCCATGCCATTTTGTTGAGGTGAGTATGGTGTGGTCAAGAGTTTCCAAATGCCATGAGATTTGCAAAATGCTTCAAACTCCTTGAATGTGAATTCTCCTCCATGATCTAACTGTGACACCTTGATGGTATAGCCACTTTGATTCTCCATCAAAGCTTTAAACTCCTTAAAAGATTGAAATACTTCTGACTTCTTCTTCAAGAAGTACACCCATGTTTTTCTACTAAAATCATCAATAAAAGTTAGAAAATAATGACGACCTCCAAATGAGCTTGGAGTGATAGGTCCGCAAATATCGATGTGGATAAGTTGAAGTGGTGTTTTTGCTTTATTGTAAGACTCATCTAGAAAGCTCCTTCTTGGGTGTTTGCTAAAAATACACCCCTTACATATATTATTAGGGTAATCAATATAGGACAATCCCTTCGCTATTTTTTTACTTGAAAGAAGCTTTAGAAAACCAAACTTTACATGTTTGAACTGCAAATGCCAAAGCCGAGAAACATCCTTCATACATGCACTTAGACATTTAGCAATAATATGATTTATGTTTAGCATAAATCATTAGAGAATGAGGGCACTGAGCGTGACCACCTTGAGTGGTCATAAGGAAGTCTATCTTCTCGTCGATGACTGACTCGAAGTTATAGTGGTGTGTCTGGTTCTTTGACCTGAGGTGCATCGACAGTTCACCTTGAGGGTGTTATAGTTTGACTACACCATAACTAGGTCTCCTAGCCATTCGGAATCCTGAGGTGTATGTTGGCTATAGCATGTTCATTATAGAAATTGGATTGCACCAAGATGGAATCTATCTACCTCGGTGGATGAGGAGCAGCCCTATGATGATCATGAGAATCAAGTCCATAAGCCCATGGCCATGGCAGAGAGTGAAATAATAGAAAGAGTTTCTATTAAGATTTTCACATCGAACTTGAATCAAATGATTAAATCATATGATAGAAATTAGGGTTTGACGAGTTCACCTTAACCCTAATCTGATCGAGGTTCAAGATAGAAAAACTTAATCACACAAGTAGCTACACCGAGAGGTTCATTTTTAGTTTTGATGGGTTGCCACCATATACTGCTAGGTGTCATTGGTGGATTTTGGGAGCAATTAGAATGATTTAGATGATCGATCATTCTAGTTGTCTGAATCAGAAGAGTTCTGATTCATCGAAAGAAAATTTTGATGATGTTGATGATGGAGATCATGACATATCTCATTATCATACAAAACTGAATCTAATTGGATCATAAAAATAAGAATTTAGATCTAGATATCATCAATTGGATTAATCCAGTTTAATTGATTTGAATTAGATTCAATTAGATTCAAGAAAATCATGCTAGCACATGATTGAGCCTAATATTTTCATTTTTCTATCATTAAAAGTTATCTTGACCGAGCCAAATGAGTTTGTGCTCACTCAGATATCTTTACCTATCTGACTGAAGCTTGTTCAGATCAGAAAAGAGTTATCTTAATTTATGAGATAAATTTGAGACAACACCTGCTATTTTTTGTTATCTGCTAATTCTTGTCCTTTGACTTTGGTCAAACATTGACCTTTGATCCTTGACATCTGCCCATATATCATGCACTTATTGGAGAGCAGATAGGAGCTTGTCCCCTTACTAAATTTTGAAAAGAAAGGGGTGCACACCTAGGATGGCGTGCGCCCATGGATAGGGACGTCTGGAGTCCCATACGGATAGGACTCTAGGTTGCTTCTTGGAATTCAAACTAGGTGACCCTCACCTATAAACTTTGACCAGTCTTAGGTGCCACCTAAGGATGAATCTGTGGGTCTCTCATCTGATTGGATCAGATTGATATCATTCCACTAATCAGATTTAGATCTGATTGCATTAAGCAATGTGATTGGCCGGGGTGATGTGGCACTGCGTGGCACAACAAGGTCTATATAAAGACCAGTCTGCGCCCAATTTTTAGAGAACTTTCTCCTAGCCATGCCCTAAGGATGCCCCTCTCCCTCCTCCATGCCACCTTTTTGATCCTTTCTCTCCTCTCCATGCCTAAGGATAGTTGGGCTTCATATTAGTGTGATTCAAGCAAGAAAAGATTGACGAGAAAGGAAGAAGGCAGCACTGCTGCAGAGATGACAACAAATCTTCGAAAGAATTTTTGAAGATTCTCCAAATCAGATCTAGATCTAATTTTTGAAAATATGATAAAGAAGGAGAAGATCTTCAGATCCAGCTCGAGTGGATACCGGTAGAGAACAGGCGCTTGCATGGCTAGATCCAGAACCTTAGGCCATCAGTAGATCATCAATGGATAATCAGATTACCCATATCAAGGTAAAACTAATTTAGATTTAATTTAATTTAATTTTTTTATTTATCAAATCATAAAATTAGATCTAAAAAATATTAGATCTGATTTAGATCTAAGAGAAAATTTTTAAAATATGCCTCTTGATCCAATCAGATTTGAACAAACCTGATCCGAGAAATCAGAATTTTTCCTTCAACTGGTATCAGAGCAATGTTACATAAAATTTATTTAGATCTAATTTAATTTGATAAATTAGTCATTTTAGATATCACATGAGATATGATTAGATCTAAAATTAAAAAATTAAAAAATTAAGATTAATTAATCTAGATCTAATATGTATGAGATACATAACTAGACTAGGAATAGAATTATTCTATGTGTAGTCTAAGTATAATCATAATTTTTATTTAATTAAATATAATTTTAAGATTTATTTATTTACTATTTTTTGATCTTATAAATATTATAATCAGATCTAAAAATAAAAAATAAATTAAATTTAATTTGTTCATATGAGATATGATAGTTGCATACTTAGACTAGTTGTAGAATAGTTCTACAATAGGGTCTAGATTAAATTTTATTTGATGAGATTAAATTTAAATTTAATTTTTTAGATGATTATAAGATAATTTAGATCTAAAAAATATGCATGATATGATGTATACAAAATATGTTTTAATTAGATCAATTTTCTTATATGAGATATATGCTTAGATCTAATTAGTTTTTGTAGATTAGTTGTATTTCTGATTAAGGCATTCCTCTTAGCCATCCGATCATAAGAATAAAAGTAGGATTTAAAGACCCTCTTTTCTCATTCGATGGAATGTTCTTATGATGTGTAGGGATGTTGCGCGTTCGTCCTTAATCAAAAATTGAAAACTTACTTTCTGCAAAATCCTAGATCCTGAAATCTTAGGATCTTATTTATATGTTTTGTTTATGAATCCTAAACTTAATTAAGAATTAAGATTATGAAACATATTAGGTCTAAAATTAAGAATTTTTAGATCTAAGATATGTTCATAAAATTGGGTTCGGACTTGGGTAGCTCAATTAGGTCTAGTGGTTGATCAAACCAAATCAAGAGTTGGTTAGATGGGATCAACAATGCTTAAATTGACCAGCCTAATAGGATTAAGTCTGGGTCAAGATCGAGTCACGTGAGTGATCGATCAAGCTAAGACCTAATTAGGCTCAGTGGTTAGAGTCTGGATTGTAGGCTAATCCAATTGGTTCTGGCTCAATAATTTGGTGTCTAAGATAAGTTTGGCAGATACGATCGACTAATTTTTAATTGGGAGCTACTCGACTCGAATGCATTCTTATCGAGTTAATGGCATATCCCTTCCACCGGTCTCACTTACCTAGTCATATTTATTGACTCAGTTCTGATCTAAGGTGGTCAATAATCCGAGCTAACCCATGCCACTAGGTTAGTCATAATGGTTATGACTATGTCAAGTCTAGTTTAATGAGACCTAAATCAAATCTTTCTAAGAAAAGATTAAGTCTAAGATCTTTCATCATTATAGATGTGCGGACCCTTTCTGGGGTTGATTGTTCTCGGCTGGTTATAGTGGCTCAGTTGCACCGGGAAGACACCACCATGTCTATTAGGCATTGGATGCTATGGGCTGGAGGATGAATTGGACTTAATATTTTGGATACGGTGAGAGACTCAATTAGAAATCCAATCTGTGCAAATGGTGGATCTGACTTAACTAAGAAGTGGATCAATATTTTGGACATGGTGAGATTTATGAATTAGAGATCAAGTTTGGGTGCATCATGATTAGAGAATCATTGAACAAGAGTCGTTCACTCATTGGCTAACCCATCACCAATAACTGTTAGGTGAGGTGATGAGTTAGTTGGTGGGACCGCACCATCCACTAGAAATTAGTAATCGTGGAGATTTTCGCATCTCTATAGAGGGAGTGTAGGAATCCAAAAAAATAGTGAGAGCTAATTTATTTAAAAATAAAATTTTTAAATAAATTGGTTAAGTCTTAATTATAATATCTAACTAGAAACTTTGACTCTCTATAAAAAATTGCCTGCATCCAACCCATTAGCACGAATCCTGGACACACATAGATTGATCGGACCAAATTATAAGGATTGGCTCTAGAACTTCAAAATCATTTTGGGTTCTGAGAAGTTAACTCATGTACTAGACTAGGACGCTCCCACCTTACCAGCTCGTCCATCCGTTGAGCAGAGAGCATCTCTGGATAAGTGGACAGACGATGATAACAAGGCAAGATACTACATATTGGGCTCGATATCTGATGAACTTTAGTACCAACATGAAGATATCAGGACTGCTTGCCAAATGTTGGCTCACCTATAGGAGATGTTTGGTGAATAGAGTCGCACAGCCAAGTATCAAGTCACTAAATGGCTGTTCAAGACTAAGATGCGTGATGGACAGTCAGTCCAAGATCATTGTCTAATGATGATCAAGGACATAAAAAAGCTTGAAAAGCTCAGAGTGAGGTTAGACTTGGATGTGCAGAATGATATAATTCTACAATCTTTGACTGATGCGTATGGGCAGTTCATCATGAACTACCATATGCATAAACTTCAAAACTCCTTGGCTGAACTTATGAACATGCTGGTTACCGTTGAGCTTTCCATGAAAGGTTCTAAAGGCTCAGTACTTGCTATGGAACGGACTTCTTTTAAGAGAAAAGTTTTTTAGAAAGAAGAAGAAATCTATGAAAAAGTAGAAGATGGAAGGAGGAAAGAAGAAAAGGCAGAGCTAAAGAAGAAGGCTGCTGACAAAGAAAAGCATTTCCATTGCAACAATAACGGCCATTGAAAGCGAAACTGCCCTACTTACCAGACCACCCTAAAGAAAAAGGAGGTAGGTTCTTCTGGAGGTATGCTCGTTATTGAGTCTAACCTTACGGTTTCTTCCACATCCAGTTGGATGCTTGACTCTGATTCTAGTGCTCACTTGTGCACTTTCATGTAGGATCTTGAAGATAGTAGGAGGCTGAGGGATGGTGAAATGATCATGCATATCGAAAATGGAGTAAGAGTTGCTACCGTGGTCGTGAAAACATACCCTCTTCGACTACCATCTAGTTTAGACTTAGTATTAAAAGACTGTTATTATCTACCTGCAGCAAGCAGAAATTTGATTTCTATTTCTTGCCTTACATTAGAAGGCTATGTAATTAGTTTTCTTAAGGACCATTGTAACATTCTTTATGAAAGAAATAAAATTGTAAGTGATTTTCTTATTAACGATCTTTATCAGTTACATGTTGATGTATCTATTTTTAATTTCGAGCAAAATGTGAATGCCATAAAATCAAAATGAACTAGGGATAGTCCAAACAATAGATATCTATGGCACCTAAGATTAGGTCATATAGCAGAAGATAGGTTAACAAATTGGAGAAAATCAAACTATTGAGTTCGTTGACTTTCGAGTCATATCCAATTTATGAATCCTATCTTCATGGCAAAATGACCAAGCTCCCTTTTATAGGACATGAGAAAAGGGCCATGCATCTTCTTACCCTAGTATATACTGATGTGTGCAGCCCATTTGATATGCTGACTAGAGGCAACTTTATCTACTTCATAACCTTTATCGATTATTTATCTAGGTATGGGTATGCATATCTTATGAGACATAAGTTTGAAGCCTTTGAAAAGTTTAAAGAATTCAGACATGAAGTAGAAAAGCAAACTAAAAAATTCATTAAGATTCTTCGATCAAATCGAGGAGGTGAATACATTAGTCAAAAATTTTTGGACTATCTAAAGAAAAATGGTTAATGGACTCCATCAGAAATACCGAAACTCAATGAAGTTTCAGAATGAAGGAATCGGATCCTATTAGATATGGTCCGATCCATGATGAGCTTCATAGACCTTTCTGATTTTCTTTGGGGATACTGTTTGTTAACTACAATATACTTACTGAATAGGATTCCTTCTAAAATCGTTCCTACCATATTGTATGAGATACGGTATGGTAAGAAACTAAGTCTGAGTCATCTCAGAATTTGGGGTTGTCCGACTCATGTCAAAAGACAACAAGCGGATAAGTTAGACTTTAGGTTCTTGAGAGCTCGATTCATAGGATATCCTAAAGAGTCATTAGAATATTATTTCTACATTTCAGAATATCATAATGTGATTGTGAGTCGATATGCCATCTTTTTTGAAAAATAATTTATTCAAGATAGCGGCATTGGAAAGCAAGATTAAGCTCAAAGAGAAAGTCTCATAAGAGCAACGAGCTAAGGACCAAATGGAACCAAATCAGGTTGAGCCAATCCATACACTACCTCCTCCACCTCGTAGATCGAAAAGGATTTTTCGTCCCCTTGAGAGGTATTTAGGTACTATTTCAGAGGATGTAGAGAAAATATTCCTCATAGATAATGGGGTTCATGGTGATGACCCCAAAACCTATAACGAGGTGATATCAGATATCAACTCCAAGAAATAATTAGAAGTAATGAAGTCAGAAATTGATTCGATACACTCAAACCAAATTTGGACCTTGGTAGATCCACCAGAAGGTATAGTACCTATTGGGTGTAAATGAATCTATAACAGAAAGATTGGTGCAGATGCAAATGTGAAGATATTCAAAGCTAGATTAGTGGCAAAAGGTTATAGTCAATGCGAAGGCATTGACTATCAGGATATCTTTTCACCAGTTAGCTATGCTAAAATTTATTTGCATATTGTTTGCTATTGCAGCTTATTTTGATTATGAAATATGGCAAATGGACGTGAAAATAAAATTTTTAAATGAATATCTTGAGGAAGATATCTATATGGAACAATCGCTAGGTTTTACATCCAATGATGATGATCACAAGGTATGCAAGCTGCAAAGGTCCATATATGGACTTAAGCAAGCATCTCGAAGCTGGAATACTCATTTTAACGATGTGATCAAATTATTTGGTTTCATCAAAAATGAGGAGAAACCATGTATCTTCAAAAAGATCGGTGAGAGCGCTGTTATCTTCATCGTATTGTACGTGGATGACATCCTCCTTATCATAAATGATATTCCCATATTGACCACAGTTAAAATATGGTTATCTAAAGAATTCTCTATGAAAGACCTAGGAAAAGCATCTTTTATTCTAGGAATTAAGGTCTATAGAGATAGACCGAATAGGATGCTAGGACTTTCATAAAAAATGTACATAGAGGAAGTGCTAAAGAGGTTTAGTATGAAAGAATCTAAGAGGGGTTTAGTACCCTTCAGACATGGTATTCATCTTTCCTAGAAGATATGCCCTAGCACACCTGAGAAAATAGAACGCATGAGCAAGATTCCTTATGTTTCAGCAATAGGGAGCCTCATGTATGCCATCTTATGTATATGACCTGATATAGCCCATGCCGTGAGTGTCACGAGCAGATATCAGTCAAATCTAGATGAAGAACACTGGACTTCTATAAAATATATCCTTAAGTACTTGAGAAGAACTAAGGATATATTATTGGTTTTTGGTAATAGAGAACTCCAAGTCCAAGGGTATATAGACTCAGACTTTATGTCTGATGTAGATGATCGAAAGTTGACATCTGAGAGTCTAGTTTTGTGCAATGGTGGAGCTGTCAGTTGAAAAAGTTTCAAGCAGATAGTGATAGCAGATTCCACCATGGAGGCAGAATACATCGCTGCATTAGAAGCTGCAAAGAACGCATTCTGGTATAAAAAGTTTGCTGCAGAGATTGGAGTGATACCATCAGATGCCATTCCTCTATACTACGACAATAATGACACCATAGCCCTTGCTAAGGAGCCAAGGTCTCATAAAGAATTCAAGCATATTGAGCAGCGATACCACCTCATTCGCGATTACCTTGAGGAGGGTTACGTCGAGGTTCAAGAAAGTTGACTCCGTAGACAATGCGGTGGACCCGCTTACAAAATCGTTGGGCCAGCAGAAGATCGAAGCCCACCTTGAGAAGATGGGACTTAGATTTATAGCCAATTGGCTTTAGGTCAAGTAAAAATTTGTTAGATATGTGTGCCCTAGAAGCCAGAATTAACTGACACTTGTAATACACTTCTAAGGGCAAAATTATAATTTTGACTATAAATAATAAAATAGATTATTTTCTATCATATATGTGTATTTAGTATCTGTAATACATCCCTTAAGTTAATGATAATGATAATTTAATTTTCAAGAGTTGAAAATTTAAGATAAGAATTTTTATTATTAACTCATAAAATGCTCCTGACCATAGGATCATCATGAGGATGATTGATCTGAAAGGTTAGTGTACAATCATTTTCTTTTAGTAGATGAGTCTTGAGTCTACGGTGTAGAGATACCGAAGCGAGAGTATAGGTACATGTTAAAGAACGAGGCCACTAAGCGTGACCCCCTCGAGTAGTCATATGAAAAGTCTATCTTCTCGTCGATGACTGACTCGAAGCTGCAGTGGTGTGTCTGATTCTTTGACCTGAGGTGCATCGGCAGTTCACCTTTAGGGTGTTATAGTTTGACTATACCATAACTCGATCTCCTAGCCATTCAAAATTCTGAGGTATATGTTGGCTATAGCATGTTCATTGTAGAAATTGGATTGCACCAAGATGGAATCTATCTACCTCGGTGGATGAGGAGCAACCCTATGATGATCATGAGAATCAAGTCCATAAACCCATGGCCATGGCAGAGAGTGAAATAATAAAAAGAGTTTCTATTAAGGTTTTTACATCGGACTTGAATCAAATGATTAAATCATATGATAGAAATTAGGGTTTGATGAGTTCACCTTAACGCTAATCTGATCGGAGCTCAAGATAGAAGAACTTAATCGGACAAATAGCTGCACCGAGAGGTTCATTTTTAGTTTTGATGGGTTGCCACCATATACTGCTAGGTATCACTGATGGATTTTGGGAGCAATTAGAATGATTTAAATGATCGATCATTTTAGTTGTCTGAATCAAAAGAGTTCTGATCCATTGAAAGGAAGTTTTGATGATGTTGATGATGGAGATCACGACATATCTCATTTTCATACAAAACTGAATCTAATTGGATCATACAAAAAAGGGTTTCGATCTAGATATCATCAATTAGACTAACCCAGTTTAATTAATTTGAATTTGATTCAATTAGGTTCAAAAAAATCATGCTAGCACACAATTGAGCCTAGCATTCTTCTTTTTCTATCATTAAAAGTTATTTCGATCGAGCCAAATGAGTTTGTGCTTACTCAGGTACCTTTACCTGATCTGACTGAAGCTTGTCTAGGTCAGAAAAGGGTTGTCTTAATTTATGAGATAAATTTGAGACAACACCTATCATTTTCCATCACCTGCTAATTCTTGTCCTTTGATTTTGGTCAAAAATTGACCTTTGACCCTTGGACATCTGCCCATGTGTCATACACTTATTAGAGAGCAGATAGGGGCTTGTCCCCTTACTAAATTTTGGAAAGAAAGGGGTGCACACCTAGGATGGCGTGCGCCCATAGATAGGGATGCCTGGATTCCCATACGGATGGGACTCCAGATTGCTTTTTGGATTCAAACTACGTGACCCTCACTTATAGACTTTGATCAGTCTTAGGCGCCATCTAAGGATGAATCTATGGGTCTCTCATCTGATTGGATCAGGTGATATCATCCCATCAATTAGATTTAGATCTGATTACACGAAGCAATGTGATTGACCGGGGTGATGTGGCACTACGTGGCGCAACAGGATCTATATAAAGACCTGTTTGCGCCCAATTTTTAAAGAACTTTCTCCTAGCCATGCTCTAAGGCTGCTCCTCTCCCTCCTCCATGCCACCTTTCTGATCCTCTCTCTCCTCTTCACGCCCAAGGATAGTTGGGCTTCAGATTAGTACGATTCAAACAAGAAAAGGCTGATGAGAAAGGAAGAAGGCAGCACTATGCTGCAGAGACCACAGCAGATCTTCGAAAGAATTTTTGAAGATCCTCCAAATCAGATCCAGATCTGATTTTTGGAGACGTGATAAAGAAGAAGAAGATCTTCAGATCTAGTCCGAGTGGATACTGATAGATGTCAGGCACTTGCATGGCTAGATCTAGAAACTTAGGCCATCAGCAGATCATCAACGGATAATCAGATTACCTATATCAAGGTAAAGTTAATTTAGATTTAATTTAATTTAATTTTTTTATTTATCAGATCATAAAATTAGATCTAAAAAATGTCAGATCTGATTTAGATCTAAGAAAAAATTTTTAAAATATGTCTTTTGATCCAATCAGATTTGAACGAACCTGATCCGAAAAATCAGAATTTCTCCTTCACATTCCTTTATATAGAGAATGTAATAATTCTTTAACTATCTTCTATACAAAATATCAAGAGTTACATTTATGAATGATAATTTGGTTTTATATATAGAGAAAATATTCTAAGTATAGTTCATAAAAAATACTAAAAATCATTATTTATAATAAAATAATATTAATTTAGTTTACTAATTCTAATACCTTTTCTTAAAATAAGATCTCTAGGAAACATAAAATATCTTTTTGACCAGCAAATAGCATCTCTTGATTTCATGCATAATTAAATTTATTTATTTCCAATAGATTCTATTCGGTGGTCTTGGATTAGTGCACAGAACTCAAAACGACTAATTAATGCCTAACCTAGAGGTGAATTTCGTGTGAAAGAAACCCCAGCAGCCCTCATTTGCATGCCCCTTTATTTGTTCAACTGCATCACTAGTTAGTTTCGCTTTTGCTCACTGTGGTTAAAGAGAAAAAATGCACTTTTTAAAAGTGGGAGTGCTTTTGTGGTAAAAATTACAATATGTTTCCTTTGATTTGGTTATGTTCATTTTCCATTGATATGGTTATGTTTATTCATGCATCATGTTAAGTACATTCTGTTAGATATGTATGCACTAGAAGTCAGAATTGACTGACACTTGTAATACACTTCTAAGGATAAAATTATAATTTTGACTATAAATAATAAAATTGATTATTTTCTATCACATATGTGTATTTAGTATCTGTGATACATTCCTTAAGTTAATGATAATGATAATTCTTATTTTCAAGAGTTGAAAATTTAAGACAAAAATTTTCATTATTAACTCATAAAATGCTCCTGACCATAGGATCATCATGAGGATGGTGATTGATCCGAAAGGTTAGTGTACAATCGCTTTTTTTTAGTAGATGAGTCTTAAGTCTACGGTGTAGAGACATCGGAGCGAGAGTACAGATACTCGTTAGAGAACGAGGGCACTGAGCGTGACCACCTTCGAGTAGTCATAAGGAAGTCTACCTTCTCGTCGATGACTGACTCGAAGCTGCAGTGGTGTGTCTGGTTCTTTGACCTGAGGTGCATCGACAGTTCACCTTGAGGGTGTTATAGTTTGACTACACCATAACTCGGTCTCCTAGCCATTCGAAATCCTGAGGTGTATGTTGGCTATAGCATGTTCATTGTAGGAATTGGATTGCACCAAGATGGAATCTATCTACCTCGGTGGATGAGGAGCAGCCCTATGATGATCATGAGAATCAAGTCCATAAGCCCATGGCCATGGCAGAGAGTGAAATAATAGAAAGAGTTTCTATTAAGGTTTTCACATCGGACTTGAATCGAATGATTAAATCATATGATAGAAATTAGGGTTTGACGAGTTCACCTTAACCCTAATCTGATCGGGGCTCAAGATAGAAGAACTTAATCACACAAGTAGCTGCACCGAGAGGTTCATTTTCAGTTTTGATGGGTTGCCACCATATACTGCTAGGTGTCACTGGTGGATTTTGGGAGCAATTAGAATGATTTAGATGATCGATCATTCTAGTTGTCTGAATCAGAAGAGTTCTGATCCATCGAAAGAAAGTTTCGATGATGTTGATGATGGAGATCATGACATATCCCATTACCATATAAGAACTGAACCTAACTGGATCACACAAACAAGAGTTTGGATCTGGATATCATCAATTGGACTAACCCAGTTCAATTGATTTGAATTAGATTCAATTAGGTTCAAGAAAATCATGCTAGCACACGATTGAGCCTAATATTTTCCTTTTTCTATCATTAAAAGTTGTCTCGAACGAGCCAAATGAGTTTGTGCTCACTCAGATACCTTTACCTGATCTGACTGGAGCTTGTCCAGATCAGAAAAGGATTGTCTTAATTTATGAGATAAATTTGAGATAACACCTGCCATTTTTCGTTATCTGCTAATTCTTGTCGTTTGACTTTGGTCAAACATTGACCTTTGATCCTTGGACATCTGCCCATGTGTCATGCACTTATTGGAGAGTAGATAGGGGCTTGTCCTCTTACTGAATTTTGAAAAGAAAGGGGTGCATGCCTAGGATGGCGTGCGCCCATGGATAGGGACACCTGGAGTCCCATACGGATGGGACTCTAGGTTGCTTTTTGGATTCAAACTAGGTGATCCTCACCTATAGACTTTGACCAGTCTTAAGCACCACCTAAGGATGAATCTATGGGTCTCTCATCTGATTGAATCAGGTGATGTCATCCCACCAATCAGATTTAGATCTGATTGCACGAAGCAATATGATTGGCCGGGGTGATGTGGCACTGCGTGGCACAGCAAGGTCTATATAAAGACCAGTCTGCGCCCAATTTTTAGAGAACTTTCTCCTAGCCACACCCCAAGGCTGCCCCTCTCCCTCCTCCATGCCACCTTTTTGATCCTCTCTCTTCTCTCCATGCCCAAGGATAGTTGGGCTTCAGATTAGTGCGATTCAAGCAAGAAAAGACCGACGAAAAAGAAAGAAGGCAGCACTGCTGT
This sequence comes from Cocos nucifera, assembly GCA_006176705.1. Taxonomy (NCBI): domain Eukaryota; kingdom Viridiplantae; phylum Streptophyta; class Magnoliopsida; order Arecales; family Arecaceae; genus Cocos; species Cocos nucifera. The sequence continues at coordinate 21,554 of QRFJ01007121.1, forward strand.
AGAGACGACAGCAGATCTTCGAAAGAATTTTTGAAGATTCTTCAAATTAGATCCAGATCTAATTTTTGGAGATGTGATAAAGAAGGAGAAGATCTTCAGATTCAGCCCGAGTGGATACCGGTAGAGACCAGGCGCTTGCGTGGCTAGATCCAGAACCTTAGGCCATCAGTAGATCATCAATGGGTAATCAGATTACCCATATCAAAATAAAACTAATTTAAATTTAATTTAATTTTTTTATTTATCAGATCATAAAATTAGATCTAAAAAATATCAAATCTGATTTGGATCTAAGAGAAAATTTTTAAAATATGCCTCTTGATCCAATCAGATTTGAACGAACCTGATCCGAGAAATCAGGATTTCTCCTTCAACTGGTATCAAAGCAATGTTACATAAAATTTATTTAGATCTGATTTAATTTGATGAATTAGTAATTTTAGATATCACATGAGATGTGATTAGATCTAAAATTAAAAAATTAAAAAATTAAGATTAATTAATCTAGATCTAATATGTATGAGATACATAACTAGACTAAGAATAGAATTATTCTATGTGTAGTCTAGTATAATCATAATTTTTATTTAATTAAATATAATTTTAAAATTTATTTATTTACTATTTTTTGATCTTATAAATATTATAATTAGATCTAAAAATAAAAAATAAATTTAATTTAATTTTTTCATATGAGATATGATAGTTGCATGTTTAGACTAGTTGTAGAATAGTTCTACAATAGGGTCTAGATTAAATTTTATTTGATGAGATCAAATTTAAATTTAATTTTTTAGATGATTATGAGATAATTTAGATCTAAAAAATATACATGATATGATGTATACAAAATATATTTTAATTAGATCAATTTTCTTATATGAGATATATGCTTAGATCTAATTAGTTTTTGTAGATTAGTTGTATTTCTGATTAAGGCGTTCCTCTTGGCCGTCCGATCATAAGAATAAAGTAGGATTTAAAGACCCTCTCCTCCATTCGATGGGATGTTCTTATGATGTGTAGGGATGTTGCACGTTCGTCCTTAATCAAAAATTAAAAACTTACTTTCTGCAAAATCCTAGATCCTGAAATCCTAGGATCTTATTTATATATTTTATTTATGAACCCAAAACTTAATTAAGAATTAAGATTATGAAATATATTAGGTCTAAAATTAAAAATTTTTAGATCTAAGACATGTTCATAAAATTGGGTTCGGGCTTGGGTAGCTCAATTAGGTCTAAGCGGTTGATCAAACCGAATCAAGAGTTGGTTAGATGGGATCAACAATGCTTAAATTGACCAGCCTAATAGGATTAAGTCTGGGTCAAGATCGAGTCACGTGAGTGATCGATCAAGCTAAGACCTAATTAGGCTCAGTGGTTAGAGTCTGGATTGTAGGCTAATCCAATTGGTTCTGGCTCAACAATTTGGTGTCTAAGGTAAGTTTGGCAGATACGACCGACTGATTTTTAATTGGAGCTACTCGACTCGAATGCATTCTTATCGAGTTAATGGCATATCCCTTCCACCGGTCTCACTTACCTGGCCATATTTGTTGACTCAGTTCTGATCTGAGGTGGTCAATAATCCGAGCTAACCCATGCCACTAGGTTAGTCATAATGGTTATGACTATGTCAAGTCTAGTTTAATGAGACCTAAATCAAATCTTCCTAAGAAAAGATTAAGTCTAAGGTCTTCCACCATTGTAGATGTGCGGGCCCTTTTCGGGGTTGATTGTTCTCGACTGGTTATAGTGGCTCAGTTGCACCGGAAAGATGCAACCATATGTCTATTAGGCATTGGATGCTATGGGCTGGAGGATGAATTGGGCTCAATATTTTGGATATGGTGAGAGACTCAATTAGGAATCCAATCTATGCAAATGGTGGGATCTGACTTAACTAAGGAGTGGATCAATATTTTGGACACGGTGAGATTCATGAATTAGAGATCAAGTTTGGGTGCATCATGATTAGAGAATCATTGAACAAGAGTTGTTCACTCATTGGCTAACCCATCACCAATAACTGTTAGGTGAGGTGATGAGTCAGTTGGTGGGACCGCACCATCCACTAGAAATTAGTAATCATGGAGATTTTTGCATCTCTATAGAGGGAGCGTAGGGATCCAAAAAAATAGTGAGAGCTAATTTATTTAAAAATAAAATTTTTAAATAAATTGGTTAAGTCTTAATTATAATATCTAACTAGAAACTTTGACTCTCTACAAAAAATTGTCTGCATCCAACCCATTAGCACGAATCCTGGACACGCATAGACTGACCGGACCAAATTACAAAGATTGGCTCTAGAACTTCAAAATTATTTTGGGTTCTGAGAAGTTAACTCATGTACTGGACTAGGACCCTCCCACCTTACCAGCTCGTCCATCCACTGAGCAGAGAGCATCTCTGGATAAGTGGACAGACGATGATAACAAGGCCAGATACTACATGTTGGGCTCGATGTCTGATGAACTTCAGTGCCAACATGAAGATATCAGGACTGCTCATCAAATGTTGGCTCACCTATAGGAGATGTTTGGTGAACAGAGTCGCGCAGCCAAGTATCAAGTCACTAAATGACTGTTCAAGACTAAGATGCATGATGGGCAGTCAGTCCAAGATCATTGTCTAATGATGATCAAGGACATGGAAGAGCTTGAGAAGCTCAGAGTGAGGTTAGACTTGGATCTGTAGAATGATATAATTCTGCAATCCTTTGACTGATGCGTATGGGCAGTTCATCATGAACTACCATATGCATAAACTTCAAAACTCCTTGGCCGAACTTATGAACATGCTGGTTACCACTGAGCTTTCCATGAAAGATTCTAAAGGCTCAATACTTGCTATGGAACGGACTTCTTCTAAGAGAAAGTCTTTTAGAAAGAAGAAGAAGTCTATGAAAAAGCAGAAGATGGAAGAAGAAAAGAAGAAAAGGCAGAGCTGAAGAAGACCGCTGACAAAGAAAAGTATTTTCATTGCAACAATAATGACCACTGAAAGCGAAACTGCCCTACTTACCTGGCCATCCTAAAGAAGAAGGAGGTAGGTTCTTCTGGAGGTATGCTCGTTATTGAGTCTAACCTTATGATTTCTTCTACATCCAGTTGGATGCTTGACTCTGATTCTAGTGCTCACTTATGCACTTTCATGTAGGGTCTTGAGGATAGCAGGAGGCTGAGGGATGGTGAGATGATCCTGCATGTTGAAAATGGAGTAAGAGTTACTGCCGTGGCTGTGGGAACATACCCTCTTCAACTACCATCTGGTTTAGACTTAGTATTAAAAGACTGTTATTATGTGCCTACAGCAAGCAGAAATTTGATTTCTATTTCTTGCCTTAGCATTAGAAGGCTATGTAATTAGTTTTCTTAAGGACCATTGTAACATTCTTTATGAAAGAAATAAAATTGCAAAGTGGTTTTCTTATTAATGATCTTTATCAGTTACATGTTGATGTATCTATTTTTAATTTCGAGCAAAATGTGAATGCCATAAAATCAAAATGAACTAGGGATAGTCCAAATGATAGGTATCTATGGCACCTAAGATTAGGTCATATAGCAGAAGATAGGTTAACAAATTGGAGAAAATCGGGCTATTGAGTCCGTTGACTTTCGAGTCATATCCAATTTGTGAATCCTGTCTTCATGGCAAAATGACTCAAGCTTCCTTTTATAGGACATGGGGAAAGGGCCATGGATCTTCTTGCCCTAGTACATACTGATGTGTGCGGCCCATTTGATGTGCCGACTAGAGGCAACTTTGTCTACTTCATAACCTTTACCGATGATTTATCTAGGTATGGGTATGTGTATCTTATGAGACATAAGTCTGAAGCCTTTGAAAAGTTCAAAGAATTCAGACATGAAGTAGAAAAGCAAACTGAAAAATTCATTAAGGTTCTTCGATCAGATCGAGGAGGTGAATACCTTAGTCAAAAATTTTTAGACTATCTAAAGAAAAATGGCATAGTCTCTCAATGGACTCCACCTAGGAAATACCTCAACTCAATGGAGTTTCAGAATGAAGGAATCGGATCCTATTAGATATGGTCCGATCCATGATGAGCTTCACAGACCTTTCCCTGATTTTTTTTGGGGATACTGTTTGTTAACTACAATATACTTACTGAATAGGGTTCCTTCTAAAATCGTTCCTACCACACCGTATGAGATATGGCATGGTAAGAAACCAAGTCTGAGTCATCTCAGAATTTGGGGTTGTCCGGCTCATGTCAAAAGACAACAAGCGGACAAGTTAGACTTTAGGTCCTTTAGAGCTCGATTCATAGGATATCCTAAAGAGTCATTAGGATATTATTTCTACATTCCAGAAGATCACAATGTGATTGTGAGTCGACATGCCATCTTTCTTGAAAAATAGTTTATTCAAGATAGCGGCATTGGAAAGCAGATTAAGCTCGAAGAGAAAGTCTCACAAGAGCAACGAGCTAAGGACCAAATGGAACCAAATCAGGTTGAGCCAATCCATACACTACCTCCTCCACCTCGTAGATCGGAAAAGAATTTTTCGTCCCCCTGAGAGGTACTTAGGTACTATTTCAGAGGATGTAGAGAAAATGTTCCTCGTAGGTAATGGGGTTCATGGTGATGATCCCAAAACCTATAACGAGGCGATATCAGATATCGACTCCGAGAAATGGTTAGAGGCAATGAAGTCAGAAATTGACTCGATGCACTCAAACCAAGTCTGGACCTTGGTAGATCCACCAGAAGGTATAGTACCTATTGGGTGTAAATGGATCTACAAGAGAAAGATTGGTGCAGATGGGAATGTGGAGACATTCAAAGCTAGATTAGTGGCAAAAGGTTATAGTCAACGCGAAGGCATTGACTATCAGGATACCTTTTCTCCAGTAGCTATGCTAAAATCCATCCGCACATTGCTTGCTGTTGCAGCCTATTTCGATTATGAAATATGGCAAATGGACGTGAAAATGACATTCTTAAATGGATATCTTGAGGAAGATATCTATATGGAACAGCCGCTAGGTTTCACATCCAGTGATGATGATCACAAGGTATGCAAGCTGCAAAGGTCCATATATGGACTTAAGCAAGCATCTCGGAGCTGGAATACTCATTTTAATGATGTGATCAAATTATTTGGTTTCATCAAAAATGAGGAGGAACCATGTATCTTCAAAAAGGATCAGTGGGAGCGCTGTTGTCTTCCTCGTATTGTACGTGGATGACATCCTCCTTATTGGGAATGATATTTTCCCATGTTGACCATAGTTAAAATATGGTTATCTAAAGAATTCTCCATGAAAGACCTAGGAGAAGCATCCTTTATTCTAGGAATTAAGGTCTATAGAGATAGACCGAATAGGATGCTAGGACTTTCACAGAAAATGTACATAGAGGAAGTGCTAAAGAGGTTTAGTATGAAAAACTCTAAGAGGGGTTTAGTACCCTTCAGACATGGTATTCATCTTTCCAAGAAGATGTGCCCTAGCACACCTGAGGAAATAGAACGCATGAGCAAGATCCCTTATGCTTCAGCAATAGGGAGCCTCATGTATGCCATGTTATGTACACGACCTGATATAGCCCATGCTGTGAGTGTCACGAGCAGATATCAGTCGAATCCAGGTGAAGAACACTGGACTTCTGTGAAATGTATCCTTAAGTACTTGAGAAGAACTAAGGATATGTTGTTGGTCTTTGGTAATGGAGAACTCCAAGTCCAAGGGTATACAGACTCGGACTTTATGTCTGATGTAGATGATCGAAAGTCGACATCTGGGAGTCTAGTTTTGTGCAATGGTGGAGCTGTCAGTTGGAAAAGTTTCAAGCAGATAGTGATAGCAGATTCCACCATGAAGGCAGAATATATCGCTGCATCAGAAGCTGCAAAGAAGGCATTCTGGTATAAGAAGTTTGCCATAAAGATCGAAGTGATGCCATCAGATGCCATTCCTCTATACTGCGACAACAATGACGCCATAGCCCTTGCTAAGGAGCCGAGGTCTCATCAAAAATTCAAGCATATCGAGCGGCGATACCACCTCATCCGCGATTACCTCGAGAAGGGTTACGTCGAGGTCAAGAGAGTCGACTCCGCAGATAATGCGGCGGATCCGCTTACAAAGCCGTTGGGCCAGCAGAAGATCGAAGCCCACCTTGAGAAGATGGGACTTAGATTTGTAGCCAATTGGCTTTAGGTCAAGTGGGAGTTTGTTAGATATATGTGCCCTAGAAGCCAGAATTGGCTGACACTTGTAATACACTTCTAAGGGCAAAATTATAATTTTGACTATAAATAATAAAATGGGTTATTTTCTATCACATATGTGTATTTAGTGTCTGTGATACATCCCTTGAGTTAATGGTAATGATAATTCATATTTTCAAGAGTTGAAAATTTAAGACAAATGAATTTTCATTATTAACTCATAAAATGCTCCTGACCATAGGATCATCATGAGGATGGTGATTGATCCGGAAGGTTAGTGTACAATCGCTTCTTTTTAGTAGATGAGTCTTGAGTCTACGGTGTAGAGACACCGGAGCGAGAGTACAGGTACTCGTTAGAGAATGAGGGCACTGAGCGTGACCACCTCGAGTAGTCATAGGAAGTCTACCTTCTCGTCGATGACTGACTCGATGCTGCAGTGGTGTGTCTGGTTCTTTGACCTGAGGTGCATCGGCAGTTCACCTTGAGGGTGTTATAGTTTGACTACACCATGACTCGATCTCCTAGCCATTCGGAATCCTGAGGTGTATGTTGGCTATAGCATGTTCATTGTAGGAATTGGATTGCACCAAGATGGAATCTATCTACCTCGGTGGATGAGGAGCAGCCCTATGATGATCATGAGAATCAAGTCCATAAGCCCATGGCCATGGCAGAGAGTGAAATAATAGAAAGAGTTTCTATTAAGATTTTCACATCGGACTTGAATCGAATGATTAAATCATATGATAGAAATTAGGGTTTGACGAGTTCACCTTAACCCTAATCTGATCGGGGCTCAAGATAGAAGAACTTAATCACACAAGTAGCTGCACCAAGAGGTTCATTTTTCAGTTTTGATGGGTTGCCACCATATACTGCTAGGTGTCACTGGTGGATTTTGGGAGCAATTAGAATGATTTAGATGATCGATCATTCTAGTTGTCTGAATCAGAAGAGTTCTGATCCATCGAAAGGAGTTTCGATGATGTCGATGATGGAGATCATGACATATCCCATTACCATACAGAACTGAACCTAACTGGATCACACAAATAAGGGTTTGGATCTAGATATCATCAATTGGACTAACCTAGTTCAATTGATTTGAATTAGATTCAATTAGGTTCAAGAAAATCGTGCTAGCACACGATTGAGCCTAACATTCTCCTTTTTCTATCATTAAAAGTTGTCTCGACTGAGCCAAATGAGTTTGTGCTCACTCAGGTACCTTTACCTGATCTGACTGGAGCTTGTCCTAGGTCAGAAAAGGATTGTCTTAATTTATGAGATAAATTTGAGATAACACCTGCCATTTTTCGTCACCTGCTAATTCTTGTCCTTTGACTTTGGTCAAACATTGACCTTTGATCCTTGGACATCTGCCCATGTGTCATGCACTTATTAGAGAGCAGATAGGGGCTTGTCCCCTTACTGGATTTTGGAAAGAAAGGGGTGCACACCTAGGATGGCGTGTGCCCATGGATAGGGATGCCTGGATTTCCATACGGATGGAACTCCAGGTTGCTTCTTGGATTCAAACTAGGTGATCCTCACCTATAGACTTTGACCAATCTTAGGCGCCACCTAAGGATGAATCTATGGGTCTCTCATCTGATTGGATCAGGTGATGTCATCCCACCAATCAGATTTAGATCTAATTGCACGAAGCAATGTGATTGGCCGGGGTGATGTGGCACTGCGTGGCACAGCAGGATCTATATAAAGATCTATCTGCGCCCAACTTTTAGAGAACTTTCTCCTAGCCATGCTCCAAGGCTGCCCCTCTCCCTCCTCCATGCCACCTTTCTGATCCTCTCTCTCCTCTTCACGCCCAAGGATAGTTGGGCTTCAGATTAGTGCGATTCAAGCAAGAAAATGCTGACGAAAAAAGAAGAAGGCGACACTGCTGCAGAGACGACAGCAGATCTTCGAAAGAATTTTCGAAAATCCTCCAAATCAGATCCAGATCTGATTTTTGAAGACGTGATAAAGAAGAAGATCTTCAGATCCAGTTCGAGTGGATACCGATAGAGGTCAGGCACTTACATGGCTAGATCCAGAATCTTAGGCCATCAGTAGATCATCAACGGATAATCAGATTACCCATATCAAGGTAAAACTAATTTAGATTTAATTTAATTTAATTTTTTTATTTATCAGATCATAAAATCAGATCTGAAAAATGTCAGATCTGATTTGGATTTAAGAAAAAATTTTTAAAATATACCTCTTGGTCCAATCAGATTTGAACGAACCTAATCCGAAAAATCAAGATTTTTCCTTCACATTCCTTTATATAGAGAATGTAATGATTCTTTAACTATCTTCTATACAAAATATCAAGAGTTACATTTATGAATGATAATTTGGTTTTATATATAGAGAAAAATTCTAAGTACATTTCATAAAAAATACTAAAAATTATTATTTATAATAAAATAATATTAATTTAGTTTACTGATTCCAATACCTTTTCTTAAAACAAGATCTCTAGGAAACATAAAATGTCTTTTCGACCAACAAATAGCATCTCTTGATTTCATGCATAATTAAATTTATTTATTTCCAATAGATTCTATTCGGTGGTCTTGGATTAGTGCACAGAACTCAAAACGACTAATTAATGCCTAACCTAGAGGTGAATTCGTGTGAAAGAAACCCCAGCAGCCCTCATTTGCATGCCCCTTTATTTGTTCAACGGCATCACTAGTTAGTTTCGCTTTTGCTCACTTGCGGTTAAAGAGAAAAAATGCACTTTTTAAAAGTGGGAGTGCTTTTGTGGTAAAAATTACAATATGTTTCCTTTGATTTGGTTATGTTCGTTTTCCATTGATATGGTTATGTTTATTCATGCATCATGTTAAGCATTGAACATGCCCATAACTTCTTTCAGTGCAACAAGGGGCCAAAAAACATGCCCATCGGTACTCGCAGATTGCGTTACTCATGGCTTGTCCATGCGTTTTGAAGATAGCTTTGTTCTTTGGTTGCGCTCCTCATGATCCAAGAGGAAGAAGTGATTCAGGGTTCTAATCAACCACCAAAATCTCTCAGTTGTCTTTTGTTGGTGTACCTCTGTCTTCCCTCTGCTTCCAAGAAGCGTATGCATATTATCTATAGGACCTCGATTAAGATGAAATTAATAAAAAGTCTAACCATATCCCCTTTTAAGTATAAATTCACAAGCACCTTATCCTATCCACTATCATGGAAAGTTGACATGGTATACTTCAGTCATGTTCGGGTAATACAGCCCAAAGTTTCGCTCTACTCCAACGGGCTTCAAGTCCTCATTAAACGTGGCGAAAATATAAGTCTCTATTGCATTCCCTGGCCTCTTAGGTGTCCCCGTGCTGCTGGTCACATGCGCCACCGCGTTGTTATTATACGTCATAGCATTCTCCAGCGTCGCCCCGACCGCACCGCCGGCGGACGGCCACCCAGTCTCCGACACCACCACGCTGACATCCGGATGACCGGCCTTCTCCAACGCAGAGTATATCGCATCAACTATCGCATCGAAAAGGTTCGCGTAGTTCAACGCACCATCGACGACCACCGTACCGTTTGCTGCGAAGAGCGCGTAGTCGAGCCGCGCATCCTCCGACTGGCTGGCATACGCAAAGTATGGGTACACGTTGACGAGGAGTGGTGTCTTCTTCGACGCCAAGAATCCTGCAATGCCGGTCATGTCGGCGGACGATGCTTCGGAGAATGCACCTTGGGAAGGTGGGAATGACACGCCGAGGACGCTGGTGGCGATGGCGGTAGAGACGGGGATGTTGAGCTTGGCAGCAGCGAGAGCGGTGTCGAGGTTTTGCATGGCAGGGAGAACGAAACCGGCGAGGTTGCCGGGAATGACCTCGTTGCCAGCGGTGATGTAGCGGAAGCTGGTGCCGGCCTGGACGTGGGGAACTACATTGTTTTGGACCCAGGTGCTGGCGAAGGTCGTGTCGTTGGCGAGTCTCTCGAGGTCGTTGTTAAGGGTGCCGAGTACGACCTCAATGCCAGATTTGTGGAGAGCGGTAAGGACGGCAGGGTTGGGGTCGAAGAGGCGGACCAATGTGATCTTCCGAGAGTTTAAGAGACCCACCACTTTGTCTGGCGAGGGGAGGTTATCGCCTAACAAGCCGTAGTTTATGCCAATGCCTTGGGCTCCTGCACCATTGACCAAACTTTCATATAAACTAATCTCAAAAAGTTTGCAGCGTAGTTTATAGGTGTACTACAACGGTGACAAATAGCATTTTAGATAACTTATTAGTTGCAAACAGAGGGGTAAACTGGGATCATACTATTAATCTACCTAGCTAGCCATATAGCAATGTTCGTAAAGTTCAGTAAAATACCAGCAAGAATACCAAAGCTTGAGATGAGAAGACTGAAAGCAGCAACGAAAAGGTATAACATTGTTTCCATGTCTACCACGTTCCCCTATCACCCTTCAGCTGTTTCGATGGTTATCGGCCACCAATTCTGCCCATCAACAAATTAGAAACATTATACTAACTCCTTCCGATAACTCTAGTCAATTTGAAGCATGGAACATACATGAAACTAATAGAAATTAAAAAATATAAGCTTGTGCGAGGAAGAGATGAAACATGTGTAATACCAGAAAAACAGAAGCTATATACGTAATACAATAAAAACACAGGAGAGAGAGAGAGAGAGAGAGAGAGAGAGAGAGAGAGAGAGAGAGAGAGAGAGAGAGAGAGAGAGAGAATTAAGCTTACGAAAGCCTATGTAAACCAAAAAACTAAAAAGGTGTTAAAGAGACCGAGAGAACTGTGGAAGAAATTTATTTGGTGGTTTGTTTAGAGGAGGATCCGTGGCCCCGTTTTTATACGATGTCCAGGATTCAATATATGGTACGATCATTTTTGGTAAAACGCGTCATAGACCTAATCAGAATGCTCGATCCTATCTTTATACATCTTCTCTCTGTTTTGGTAAATATGTCATGATGTACATCTCAAATAAGAGATGACGTATTTGATATGCATGATGTTAGGGCAAACCCATCGTGTTTATACATGCAAGCGCAATGTGAACAGATCTACATGGAAGGCTTCTTTTCTGCCTATCAGCAAAATTTATAGGTGCATGGCTTAATCTTCAGAAAAAAATATGAGGGGTTCCGAGTATGGCTCTCACCTGACATGTAATGACCAGTCAACGCAAATGAAAAAAATAAGAAAGAAAGAAAGAAATCAAGTGTGATTTCTTCCTCTCCTTGGCTATTTTTGTTGGCAGAATCATGATAAGATATGAAAGAAAAATTGTGACGGACTTGGTGATTCGCTCAGATCGTGATAAAGATGGAAAAAAATTAATAATAATATAAATAACAAATAAAGCAAAAAACAGTGATTTCTTTCTCTCCTCGGCTATTTTGGCTAGCAAAATCAAGATAAGAAAACAAAGAAAAATCCCGATGGACTTGGTGATTCGGCCATATCATGATAAAGATGGAAAAAATAATAAAAATAACAAAGAAAGAAATAAAAAAAGGTATCAAGTGTGGACTTCTTCTTCTCCTCAACTATTATGGCTAGTAGAATAATAATAAGGAAAGGAAGAAAAATCGCAATTGGCTGGATGAATCAGCTGGATCATGATAAAGATGAAAAAAATAAAAAAATAAAATAATAATAAATAAAAATAAAAAATAGAAAAAAAATCAAGTGTGATTTCTTCCTCCCCTTGACAATTTTGGCAGATAGAATCATGATAAGAAAAGGAAGAAAAATCACAATGGACTAGGTGATTCGATCGGATCGTGATAAAGATGAAAAATTTTAAAAAAAGGAAGAAAGAAAGAAAGAAGGAAATAAAAAACAAAGTATGATTCCTTAGCTGGGCGATTTGGCTAGTAGGACCTTAATCAAGAAAGAAAGGAAAAAAAAATTGGGAAAAGAGTGACCACAGACACCATGAGCTCCATCTTGCCATTACTTTTTTGGTGGATTCACTAATTTTCTCTCATCCATTTTTGGAAGATGGGTATGAGGAGATCGTAAGATTGTCGATCTCCTCCTATATATTCTTCTTTCACTAATTGCTTTGGCCATCAATCTTCTCCTCTTCTCGTCTCTATCTCTCTCTCCTTATCTCCACTTCTTTGATAGGCTCGCTATGCCTAATTTTTGTTGCCAATGCTCATCAGAGCCTAGGTAAGACTCTAATCTCTTCTCTTGTGCTTTTCTTCACTCGATTCTCCCTTTTGAGGTTAAAATCTAATAATGGATTGTTAAAAAATAGCCTTGAAATCACTTTTTTATTCTTTCCTTTTTTGACCTTGCTGTCCTTCGTGGTAGCTATCTTCAAATCATCATGCTCTTGTGACCGGCACACTCATCAAACATGATCATAGTCGGGCTAGTCGGGCCACTATGCCCTTTCTCCTTGTTAGTTCTAGAATTGATTTTAATGATGTTAAAAGTATTTGAGTACATATTATGTTTACTAATTTTATATTTGAGAGTGATTGTAGGATTTTTCAATGTGCTCAATTAGATTACTCAAAAAAAAGTCCTCTAAAAAAATTTCAAGTTTCCAAACTTAAGACTTTCAGTTGAAAGCAAAGAAATTAAAGATTTCAAAGGAATATCTAGTCTAGAATTACATCTCAACAATCCTACACTTGCGCAAATCAAGGTTGAGAAAGGCAAGTCTAGCAAGAATTTAATTAGTCCAGAGAAGCTATCTAAAATACTTTGTGGCATGCTTGGCATGAAATTGAGTCAACCCAACATGAAGCCTAACCGATCCAATATCAATTTAAGAGAAAGATAGAAAATATAAAAAAATAGAATAAGATTCTTAGCCGACCATATTTTTATCTTAGTTAACCAAGATAGGGTCTTAGCTAATTCAAGCTTTTGGATCGCCAATTAAGTCTCAGCCTCAGAATGAAGATAGAAAGATGAAGATTCAAAGCATTCTCTTAAGCCGATCCTATGATCAAGATAGCCGACCAAGTCTGAAGCTTAGTTGACTCAAAAATAAGAAAAGCCGACTCAGCCTTAGAGATAGAAAAGCATAGAAAATAGTAGAAATTAGCAAGTCCTCTAAGTCGATTAAAAAAATCAGCTAGCCGACCAAGCATTCAAATTAGCTGACAAGACAGGATCTGAGCCAATCCAGTCTCAGGTAGACTGAACAAGATAGAATAATAGATTTTTGGCATATATTGTTAAATCATCTTAAAGTTTCATTCAGCCAACTCATTGTTGAAGATTAGCCAACTAAGAGCTTGAGTAAGTCGACTCACATAATTCTGATAGAATAATAGTTAGTTTTCCAAAATTTTTTAAAACATATTTAAAATTATTCTAAGGACTATTTTCAAGCTTCTAACTCTTGAATTTATGGTCAAGAGCAATTTATGAGTTAATAATGATTATTCATGTCTTAAATTTTCAACTCTTGAAAATATGAATTATCATTACCATTAACTCAAAGGATGTATCACAGACACTAAATACACATATGTGATAGAAAATAACCCATTTATTGATTTTAGTCAAAATTACAATTTTGCCCCTAGAAGTGTATTACTAGTATCAGCCAATTCTGGCTTCTAGGGCACATATATCTAACAGAAATAATACCTTTCGATTTGAAAAAATTTCTAGTTTGCTTTCCAAATTGACAAGCATCACAAATCTGATTCTTTTCAAAATTTAACTTTGATAAATCTTTAACAAGATCTCTTTTAATAAGTGTTGAAAGTAAATTCATGCTTGTATAATCTAATCTACGATGCCACAATTAATTAGTCTTGCTAATGTTGGCATCCATTGAAATAAGATATTGACCATTCTTCATGGGAAGATCATCTTGATCAACTATGTAGATATTGCCATGGGCATGTCCAATAAACATAATGCCATTATCTTAGGACTAGAAACAATGCACCATGATGATTCAAAAATAACTTTAAATTCTTTATTGCAAAATTGACTAATACCAAGCAAGTTATGTTTCAGCCCATCAACTTATAGAACATTTTGAATAAAAGTACAAAGGGTGATATGGATGTTACCAATATTGATTATATGTCCTTTTTCTTTATCCATAAAGATAACAATTCTCCCATTCATTGCTTCAAGAGTGATAAATTATGATTTATCATCCATCATATGTCTTAAGCAGCCATTATCAAGATACCAAAGTTCTTCTTTCTTTGGCCACAAGACACACCTACAAAAGAGAATCAAGTAAAAATTTTAGGTATTCAAGCCATCTTAGATCCTTCCAGATTAGTTTCTATGGTTTCTTTTGAAATCTAAATCTTTTTAAATATTTTTTTATTTAATTTTCTAAAATCACATATGAGTAGGATTTATATCCAATTTTTTTACAGCAAAAACATATAACATTTGAAATGGGGTTTGAAGAAGCTTTTACCAAGAATTTTTTTAGAATTTTTTGCTTCTTTTGAGGTTTAAGTCCCAAACTGGCTTTATTAAAAATACCTTTTTGTTCATTTAAAATCATTTGTAACTTTTCGAAACTTAAGGTAAATTATCAACAAAGGGTTAATCTTTTTCAGATCATCTTTCATTTTCTGATTTTCAAGAGTTAGAGACTCTACTTCTTTTGAAACCATTCTTTCTCATGAGACAAATCAAGATTTTGCTTTTTCAATTCTTTGTTTTTCAAACTAACTGTTCTAAATTCAGTCATAAATTTTGAAAATATATCTTATAATTCATCAAATATAAAATCTAAATTATTTTTAGAACTTATTTCTTCTAGATGAGCCATCAAGCACAGGTTGGCCACCTATTGTGTTTCCTTATTGGAGCTTGAATCTACACTATCACTCCATGTGGCCATTATTGCCTTTTTCTTATCTTCTTAGCTAATTTTTTAAGAAGAGGGTAGTTCATCTTGAAATGATTGGGCTTCTTGCATTCAAAGCATATGGGTAGCTCCTTATCTTTTTCTTTCTCCCTATCTTTGCTTGGTTCACCTTTACAGGGCTTCTTCTTGAAGCCTTGTTTCTTTTTCTTCATGAACCTCTTGAATCTTCTTATAATCAAAGCCAAGTCATCCTCTTCATCTCTTTCTTCTGACTCATCACTTTTTTCATCTTCAATTGCAATTGACTTGAGTGTGATGGTCTTCTTCTTCTTTTCTTCCTCATTATTTTGCTTTATAGTTAACTCATGAGTCATGAGAGAACCAAGAAGTTATTCTAGTGAAAGTATATTGAGATCCTTGGCTTCTTAGATTGTGGTGACTTTAGTTTTTCATGCTTTTGAAAGATACCTAAGAATTTTATGAACAAGCTCACTATTAGTATAAGATTTTTTTAAATTTTTCGAGCCATTAATAATATTAGTAAACCTATTGAACATATTGGTAATGGATTTATTTGGCTTCATTTTAAATAATTCATATCTATGAACAAGCATATTAATTTTGGATTTCTTTATTTGATTGGTACTCTTATGAGTAACCTCTAACATATTTCAAATCTACTTAACTAAAATACAAGTAGAAATTCTATTAAATTTATTGACATCTAAAGCACAATACAAAATATTCATAGCCTCGGTATTTAGCTCAACCATCTTCATATAATGCAAATCCTAATCCTCTTGGATTTGGGGACATCAAATCCATCTACTTCAATTATGGGAGTATATGGACAATTGATTATAACTCTTTAAAGTTGATAATCTAGTGCTTGAATATAAATATGCATATGTGCTTACCAATAAGTGTAGTTTGTTCTATTAAACAAAGGTGGACACTTGGTCGATTGCCATTTGGCAAGAGAAGCACTCATTTGGATTGCCATTTGATTTTAACCCTGATTGTTGGATTAAATATAGCTGAGTATCTAGACTTTGATACCACTTGTTACCTAGCTAGACAACCCAAGAGGGAGGTGAATTAGATTTTTCAAAAATTAAATAACTATATGCTATTGTGAAAAGCAGTGAAGTGAGTGAACAGAAATAATGTAACAAAATAAGCTAAATTGAGATATAAATGAAAAGTAACAAAGAAAGCAAGCAAACAAAAAATGCAATCAAATTTTATAATGGTTCGGTGTATCCTAATACCTATATCCACTTTTCAAGCTCTTCTTAAAAATTTATCACTATAATCTATCCAAAATTACAGTCGGATAGTTTTTTCTGAGCTCACTATTCAAAATTTCCAATTGATTTTACATTGGATTATTCAATCAAAACCTAATCCTAAGCAAATCTCTGGCTTACAATCTAATTTCCAAGGCTTGGATGAGCCTTTTCCCTAGCTTCAATCTCCAATTGAAGCTAGTTATAGCAAAAAGGATTTAAGAAAAATAATAAACAACACAAAGATCCTTTAATAAGTTGATAAAAGATAATGAAGCTTGACGAATCTCTTTTAAGGAAGCTTTTTTAGATGTAGAGCTTGTCTTCTTGTTGTAAAGGTACTGATGATTTGAATGGTTCGGGATGGTTGAAGAATGATTGCACACAACTCTACTTTTTGGCCTTTTCTCTTGGTCTTGCTTGCTCTTTGATTCTCTTAAGTTTTCTTGCTTCTTCAATGAGTTTGGTGAGAGTTTAATACCTTTTGGAAGGCCAAAAATCTATTTATGACTATTAGCATCCAAGAAATAGCCATTAGAGCCAACATTGCATAGTTCTAAAAACTCTATGGAACTAGCCAATGGTCTTCGAGTTGACTCGGATAGGATTCGAGTCGACTTGAATATCATTTCAATCCACTCAGCCAATTGTGAGTCCACTCGAGCCTTTTTTCCAAAACCATGGCTTTCTATCTTTCTCTAAGAACTTTGACTCGGATGATTCAAGTCGATTCGAGTAGTCTGCGAGTCCACTCAGATCCCACAAGTCCACTCGAATTTATGGTGCTGAAAAAATTACTTTCTATTTTTTTTTGTGGGTTTGACTTGGATGGGATTCAAGTCGACTTGAGTGCGTGCCGACTAAAACTTCAACATGCCAGAATTTTCTGCTTTCTTCTATTCTTCCAGTCGAGTCCACTTGAATACCTGCCAGCTAAAATTTTTTGATTATTTTTCGGTATGAGTGGCTTTTTTATTTCAACTTTTGAATATTTTTTTTTATCTTGATTTCCTTGGGCTTTCACAATATGTAGGCTTCTAAAAACTTCTTATTTGAGTTTTATTTAGGCATTTAGATCCATTCTTTTGATACTTTAGAATTTTACTGAAACATTAACTTTATCAAATCATTAATTCTATTATATACTCAAACTTTTTATTCTCCATCAAAATCAATCCCTGAGGTCAGCACTCTCTCAAGCAAAATTTTGGAGTCTTGCAACATAAAAACAACAACCATGAGCCCCTCCCATGCTGCCCTTAACTCTAAAAATTGAAATGAAATTGCTGGGAAGCATATTGAGCTAGCAAGGAGAACTTGGCTTGTGTAATCTCTAATCAGGAATCTAGTACCACCCATCCCATCTTTGAGTGATTCATCTAAGTTAATTCACTAATCTAAGGGAAAGGCACACCCAACAAACCTGGATAAGAGAAGTCAAAGGAGAGCTTCTATAGCTATAGGTATCCAAGTGCCATAGATTAGTGATTTGAGAGTATGTTGACACCTCAACGAATTCAAGATGGAGGCATTCTGCATGGATATTCGATCATTCCTAGAATACCACAACAGCCAAGCACTACAAGGAACAACGGACTGACACATGATTGAATGCCTTTCGTGAAAAAGAATTGAGCATATCTCAGGGAGATCGAAATTTAAAGGTGGTCGACGGTTTTGCAATAATGCAGCTTTTTGACAATCAAGCAAAACATCATAGATACCTTCTTCAGCTCCATATACATCACAAATGGCTGTTATGGGGTCAAACATGCCTCTATGTACCAATATTGCTTTACATAGAAGTCGCTACATGCTACCTTCCACCAAAATAATTTAACCTTCAAAATAGCTTCTAATTTCCAAATGTCATTAAATTACACCTTCACCATCGAGGGTTCAAAACCAACAAAAGTCAAAAGCTTATAAACATCTTGGGTTTTCATTGTCGTTCTTCTAATTCTATTCCAAGTAAGCTGGTCCTTTTTTTTTTTAATGATGGAGGAGGCAAAAGCCACTAGAATTTATTGATAAGAAAGATTTACAAAACAATGTACAAAAGAAAGGAGGTATATACATGTCACGCCTCTGACCCAACATTACAAGCTAGGAGTCATGACAACTATCACATATGCATAAGAAATATTTTTCATAAGTATGCAAGGCATCTCATCATGATATCATAAAACAACAGTAAAATAATCAATCAATAAATTAAGTCCAAATTTAACAATCCAAATTTCAACTTTAAAGTCTCAATAAATTCAGCAATATTCAAAAGATCTTAACATCAAATTCAAGTTTTCAATCTAAAATAAAATTATCGAGGTTCTATTTCTAATCACTCTTCTATATGTATCCTCGTATCATCTTAGTTTGCAAGATTTATAAAAATAATAAAATAGGATAATGAGCTAAATAGTCCAGTAAGCAAAGATCACTTTAACTAGACTTCATCGGGCAAATAAAATAAATCATCGCTTATAGAAAATAAGCATATAGAGTTCATCAGTTCGAAATCAATTTTCAATATTTAAATTATCAAAATATTTATCATGCCAAATTCAATCTTTTTTAAATTTGTTTTAAGAATTCAATTTTCTTTCAAATCATTAAATTCTCATCAACCATGAGCTATGATTACATTACCCCTGCTGTAGGGTCATAACACCATGTATTATCTTGTCATGAGTTGCAAATTATCTGGCAGTAAAGTCTTTCAAAATCGCTAGTCTTGCTGGCAGTTCGTCGCTGGTCTCGCTGGTGGCATAGACCCTTAGGACTAATCAATTGCCAATATATTAACCTCCATTGATGGGGTCCTCTACAAAGTTAAGCTAAGAATTCAAATCATCTTGAATCAAAATTTTTTCCATAATTCATGTTTTTTATTCTTGCTCGCGATAAGATTTCATATAATTATATGGTATCGAGATTAATCAAGTGTCATGTGTAATAAGATAGATACTTTCAATCATGCTTCATCATAACATTTCAAAATAAGATATTTTTAATATAAAATATCATTCATCAAATTTATGCATTATTTCATAAATCATGTCAAAGAAAATATATTATAATTTACCAATAAATCTAAAAAAATAAAATATTATTTATGTCATATGCATTCTAATAAATCTATATAATTCTAGCAATTTCTTTTTAAAATCTTTAATTTGTAGGATCATCATATCGTAGTATCTAATTATTGAACATCTACAACCCTATACAAGATTAATTTCAATAATTAGAATGGGTATGAATAATTATGGAAAGATGGTTGATGATAGTCATATCTAACAGTCTATATCAGTCTGGTCATCCTTAATCGATCAAGATTCAATTAGAATATAGATCATTCAACAGAGAATGAGAATGATCAAATCAATTAGTAGTATCCAACAAAAGTTAAAATGAAGGTTGGTACATCATTCGATAATCAAAGGTCAATTCGATCAAACATCATTAAAATTGCTAGGATTTCATAGAGGATCAATAAAGATAGAATTTTGTGTAGCTCGACAAAGACTCAGATGGTATAGATATGCTATTCGACCGACAAGGGTGGTTCAGAGTTTGGCTATATGGGTCAAATCAGATTCAAAGTGATAGGACTGAGAATTTCTTATAGAGTTTGCAAATCAAATGGAGAGATAAAATCAGAGAAAAGAGAAACTAATAAGATACAACAAAACTAATCAGAGGGCATAGTCCAACATCTCGATCACTCTGATCAAGATGATTGTAATCAAATTCATGATAAAATTAATACATAAATAATTTAATAAAATCATGGACGATAAATCTACTAGTACACGGTCTGGTCAAGATGGGTGCCAGTACGCTATTCGACGATCATGGAGCAAGAATTTGTTATGGTCATTCAAATTCATCATCAATCTTCTTAAAAATTTAGAAAAATTTTAGGAGAGAGAAATAGTCTAGAAAAAAAATTTATAGAGAGAGAAAGTAGATCTTTTTCTAGAGAGAAAGTGGGGTTGCAAACTAAGAGAGAAGAAAGAGAGGGAAGAGAAAGAATTTTCTCTCTTTAGTTTTCTTTTTTCCTTCATTTTTTTTCTCTTTTCTTATTTTTTTTCTTTTTCTTCCATGGAATAGAGGACCCAGTCCTCTTCTTCTTCCTCGGAATAGAGGACTTATGTCCTCCACTTTCTCACAACAAAGAATGCTCTCCTCTCAGCCGACAACCCCCATGGCTGGAGGGATAGTCCCCGACGGTGACAGCCAACCTAGTCCAATTACCGATGGCGGCCCATGGCGACAGTAAACCAAGAATGCAACACAAAAGAAAATAAAAAACTCGACAGTCAAGAATAAGGGAACTAGAAACTTTATTTTTCAAGAAGAAATTCGTTGATTTGCTAGTAGAAATCCATGTTCTATGGGCTTAGGAGGATGGGGAGAAGATCATTCAAAAGAATCAAGAGGGCCTTACCTCATTCTTCCGATGAGGATTAGCCACGATAGTAGGGAAACAACTAGTGAAGAAACTCACGAATCAATGGCAAACTCCATCCAATCTAGGCTTTTTAGGTAGGGAATCCAAGAGAGGATAGAAAGGGCTCTTAAATAGAGCTGGGAGGGTAGTAGAATCATATAGCCTCAAAATCAATCTTTGCTCAAAATTATAATTCTTTAACCTAAATAATCAATATTCCTAATTTGCTCCAAATAATCTAGATCACCATGCTTCTATTATGCACTCGATCTAACAATCAAAATTTTTTAAAGTGCACGAAATGGCTTTCGATCAAAATATACTATTATATATATTGAAAAGATCCAAATTTAACTTTCAAGTAGGTTAGAAACTTTTAAGTCTCATTCTCAATACATATTGAGCACATCTATCTAAATCAATCTTTAAATCAGTGGATATATTCTAAACCATCATATAAGCCAAAGATAAACTTTTAATTCTCATTCCTAAGTTGCTTAGAGCACAACCACCTTCATTAATCAATAAGTCCAATATCACATTCAAACAATCATCTAGGTTTATTATAATCTAGTATGAATCAAATCAATTTAGTTAGATAATTCTAAATCAGAATCCTATAAGTAAAATCAACAACACAAATCTTCTGATGCTTCACCAAGTTAAGATTTAAATCAAAACATATAAGTAAAACTGACTCAATCATCTCTTTTAATTTTTTTTCATGGAGATCTTTGACATCTATCATTATCCTTCCCACAATAATCATGTAAAACTTTCAAAATTAAATTCTTCATACCATACTAGATTTTATTAATGACCTTAGTAACAAAGGGAAAAAAAACAAAAAAATCCAAATCAGTTCATAAATTCAAAATTTTTGAATTATAATTTCAGATATTTTCTAAAATCTCAAATAGATATAATAAGGATCTTTTATCTTAATCAAGAGAGTGCAATTAAGAATTTCATTAGCAACCTCAACCACAATGGTAGAAAATTCTTAATTAACTTATATACATAATCTTTGAATAAAAGTTTCATACACATTGTATAGTCTCCAAAAGATAAATAAAATTTATCATTTGGATTCAAAGATGATAATTAAAGATTCCATCAAAATTAATATCCTACAATCTCATAATTGATTTCATCAATAAGAAATAAACTTCTTTGTAATATCCCCAAATATATACATTCCTCCTAACATACCAGTTTATAAATGATCCACATACCAAGTTCAACTTTGAAAAGTATTATAATCAGATATCATAAAAGATTTTCTTAGTCTAACCTAAAATAATATTTTATCATCGGATCTTTACCTTGCCACAAATAGTCTTCTCAACTAGAAGCAATATCATAGTATTACACCCACATCACATTCGAGCTTATAATTCACTTGAATAACTAAAAATCAAATTAATAATCACAATGCATAATGAAAATTTCATGATCAATCCTCTTGCAATTTCTTAATTAGATCAAAATTCAACTAATCATATGATGATCCATAAATTGTCTATCATATATCAAACTCTCTAAATCATTATTTCTGGGCAATCTTTTCATTCTTTATCACAAGACTTAGTAAAAAATTACAAAGACAACTTCTACTGCAATCATTATAAATCTATATCTCGATGTCCCTAATGTCTATCTGCCTACACTCATCAATATTAGATTCTATACTTATATTCCATCCACTTATGCTCTGATACTACTTTAATTATTATCCTTCCAATCCAAAATTGTGAGCTAGGGATCATGTTAACCACCGCATATTCATAAGAAACTTTTTTCATAAGTATGCAAGGCATCTCATCATAATATCATAAAATAATAGTAAAATAATTAATCAATAAATTAAATCTAAATTTAATAATTTAAATTTTAATTTAAAATCTTAATAAATTCAATAATATTTAAAAGATCTTACATCAAATTTGAGTTTTCAATCTAAAATAAAACTATCAAGGTTTCGCTTCTAATCACTCTTTTGTATGTATCCCCGTATCATCTTAGTTCTCAAGATTTATAAAAATAGTAAAATAGGATAATGAGCTAGATAGTCTAGTAAATAATAATCACTTTAACTAAATTTTATCAAGTAAATAAAATAAATCATCGCTTATAAAAAATAAGTATATAAAATTAATCAGTTTGAAATCAATTTTTAATATGCAAATTATCATGCTGAATTCAATCTTTTTAAGTTTCTTTCAAAAATTTAATTTTTTTTAAATCATTAAATTCTCATCAACCATAAACTATGACCACATCATCCTTATGGAAGGATCGTAACATCGTGTATTATCTTGCAGTGAGCTACAAATCATCTGACAGTAAAATCTTTCGAAACCATTGATCTTGTTGATGGTTTGTCGTTGGTCTTGTGGGTGACATGTTGCCGATATCACTAGCAACGTAGACCCTTAGGACTAATCAATTATTAATATATTAGGCCCCATTGATGGGGTTCTCCACATAATCAGGCTGAAAGT
>QRFJ01007122.1:0-26982 GCA_006176705.1 Cocos nucifera
TTTTAGTTTTCTTAATAAACTTAAACTAAATTTTTAACAAAATTAAAATTCAAAATAAGAATAATATCTACATACACATTGAAACCATACTCAAAAGAAAATCTAACAAAGACTCACTTTCTCTCTTAAATATGGTAGAAATTTTAAATCCCATCTTTTACTAAATGCACTCTCTTCTCTTAAATAATCTCTTTTATTGAGGATCTTAAATGAAAACACTATTGACTAATTTTTATCAAGAAGATTCTATCTAATCTCTTTTAGTGAAATTCTAGTCCATTAACCAAATTGGTACATCAATAAAGAACTTTCAAGGTGACGATAAGGTAATTATGGCTTTGTGATTAGATCCTAAACCCAAAACAACAAGGACATAAATGACGTATGTAAAGGACTCAATAGATGTGTGTTACTTACATGATTATCAAGGACCATACTTGTTAGTTTATGCCTCTTCTTTGCAACCAAGGGCCAAAGACTTTAATTAAAAATTTATAGAGAGAGAATTTACTTGAGGTGCAAATAGTTTAATTTAAAATAATCTAAACTTAAGTTAATTAAACCTTAGCTTAATTAGGCTTGGTCATGATGAATGCTAGCACATTTATAGGCCCCTATCCTATACAATGACAAAACTTTTAGCATATTTATAACCTCTCACTCCAGGAGGATAACTGATCGAGGTGTGCAAAATTAATTCAAGACAGCGAGACCCTTTATTATTAATAACATAATTTAATTGGGCCAAAAAGCCAAGCAATAGCTGAAATCAAGCTCTCGCCTAAAACTTGACTAGTTCGAATCAATTTTGAATTAATTATGACCATAGCCCAAGCACAAAATTCATTTTAACTTAGCATGGTGAGGGTCATGCTTGATCTGGCCTAGTTCTTTCACAAATTATTTTCAATGATGCCTAGTTTTATGAAATTATTAAAAATAGTTTGAAAACATAAATTCCACCTAGTTTAGAGGATGAAACAATAATGAACTACTTATATTCTATTTCGGATGCATAAAAATAACACATTTGATGAACCTCTCATAAGGAACAATCAAGACAACTAGGATGGTTTGTCATAGCATGGTGGTAATGAAGAAAATGGCAGCTTAATCCTGCATTATTGCACCCCCAACCCGAGATCATGAATCAAGGGGTTATGGCAACAACCACAAAATTATGAAGAACACTCTCCATAAATATACAAGGCATCTCACTAGAAAATTGAATGCATCACAATGGAGATAATTTAAATAACTAAATGTCAAAGTTCATTTAACTAACAAATTCAATTGATAAGTAAAATTTAAAAGTCTTACATCCATTCAACCCCAAATAATAGTCTTATAAAATATAATAATAAATCTAAATCTAAACTATGTTGATAGCTCTATAAGTAATAAATACCTTGGCTGGATATTTTATATGATAATAGAGGATGGAGAGTTAAAATATAATTATTCATTAGCTGGTGTACAAGCATGATCAAATTTCTTTTTCAAAACAAGAATTCAGTAATGCCAGTGTCTTTAAAATACTCATATTCAAAATTACACATTTAATTCAAAAAAAATCATACTCAATAATCTGATTCAAAACAAATTCAAACAACTCATGAATCTTTAACTATGACCACGTATACTAATATTATATGGTGAGGCCGTAATACCAAACATATACCCCACGATAGGGCCAGAATACCATACTTATACCTTATGGTGGGGCCGAAATATATCCTATGGTCGGGCTAAAATACCATACTTATATGCTATGGTTGGGCTAGAAACAGAATCATGGGCTCAGTAATAGTCCAAGCACTAATGCATAACCCCCAATTGGCAGCATTCATAATATAGTCAGACTGAGAGTCTAAATCTGATTTGTATCAAAACTTTTTTCTAGAATAATAAATATTTCATAATCAAATCAAAATTAATATGCATATATGATTTTTGATCAATAAATAATTATAGTAATAATAGGAGAAATACTATTCTAAAATTTTATGTCAATTTTCATTCAAAATATATTTTCATAGATTCATAAATCATATATAAATTCATTAATAATTTGTTCAATCTTCATGATTATATAAATGAAAAATCCAGAGAAGGTCAATCATTACTTATCTTATGAGCAAAATCAATTCATCAGTCTAATTAATTCCAAGAACCTATCTCAGAGCCCATTACCACTGAATCGGAAGTCTGCACATCTTGTTGCATAAAAGCATAGACACGTCCTTGGATCTGGATTTTTAGATTCTTATCCTTATTTTGTTCAGCTTTTAGGGCAGGCTGACTCTCAGATTTTTGGGGGCACTCATCTATTTTGTGATCTATCTTACCACATTTAAAGTGAGTACCAATGACAGAACTGCATTCTTATATCAGCATAAGCTTTACCCCACCTAGAACATTTGATGCTATCTGCTGGCATAGAGCTGTCACTCACTGATCTTTGTTTGAATCCCTAGTGTATTTACTATTCTGCGCTTGAGATTCATTCGGTCTACTTCATTTCTTTGGATTTTCTTCTCTTTTAGTATGTTCTTCATTGGCTTTCATTTCAATTTTTAATGCTTTCTTCACCACATCTATACAAGTAGTTAATTTACAAAGCTCCACTTACTTTCTAGTTTCTATCCTTAGTTTCATCTCAAATTTATACACTTGATCATGCTCATCCTCGACCAACCTTAGAATAAAGTTCACAAGCTTGGTAAATTTAGTTTCATATTCTACAACTATCATATTTCATTATTTTAGATAAATAAATTTCTATTCTTGTTATGTCATTACACTCCAAGAAAAATACTGATTAGAAAATGCCCTTCAAAATCTCCCACAGAAGAGTTGCTCCCCATCATATCTATATTAATGTCTAGTCAGTACCATTAGTTGAACACTTTACCTTATAATAAATAAGTTTCCTAACAAATCTTTTCATCATCACAACACTCCAAAATAGTAATCACGATCTCCATCTCCATAATTCAATTATCAGCTTCCACAGATTCAATAGTCCCCATGAAAGCTAATGGAGACAACCATTTAAATTCTACAATATTACTTCACTAATCCTGCTGCTCTCCACATTCCTACGGTGGCGATGTTTGTAGTTGCACTTGCCATTGTTGTAGTAATTACTTGCGGCAACTACTATTATGATTGCACCATGCCGACTAATATCTTTCTTTTTCGGGCCATAATTGGTTCTTGCTACTCCATCTATATATTCCTAATCGGATCAATGACTCTTTTATGCTAAAGGATACCACCAATGTACTGAGGAGGATCGCAATTCTATTGGTTTAATATATTTTTAGCAGTACATCGAGCAAACTTTTTTATCCGACATGGAGTCATCTTAATCTTGTATGAACAACGAGCTTCCCAAAATTCTTTTACAAAATTGAATATCTAAAATCCTACTTTTATCAAATTTTAATCATAATTATTTTCAAAATAAAATCCTAAATTTTAAAATCCTTATAGCTGACGTCGAAATGGTTCAATTTAGGACATCCAATTGATTAACTATAAATCAAGGATCATGCTAGGATGGTAGGATGTAATTGATGGTAAAATCTAATGATGATAGGCTTGATCAAGGTGAGGGCTGGCTATTCGATAGTCAAAAGTTAGGATCCTTTCATCAAGGTCTATTAAGATTGTTGAAGGTTCTTTCTATGATTTAGAAAAGCCTAAAAGAGAAACATAATCTTGAGGAAGACACTTTTAGTGGTAGAAACTCATAGAGAGAGAAAATATGATTTTCTAGAGATAAATTAGAAAGGGAAGAAGAGGGAAGCCCTCTTCCCTTAAAATGGGCTAGAGGGGAGGAGTTAAACTCCTCCCTGATCAAGAGTTGATTGGTGAAGGAAGAGAACTCCAATGGGAGTTCAACTCTTCCGCCTAGCAAGTGCCCAGCATATGTTGGCCCTCTTTTTTTTTCTAGTGCTCTAAAATTCATGGTAAATCCTTTTTGGGTTGTTTCTTTTTTTGTGTCTAGATCAGACCCAAGTTGTTTGGACTTGGGTGTCACATTCTCTTTTCTAAAAAAAAAATTCATCATCAAAATTTTTCTTGCCCAATCATAAAAAATTTAGGGTTACATCTTTCTCAGATCATAATAATCCTATAATGTAATGATCAAGTCTTTCATTATAGTATTCCTTAAATCAAATTATTGTTCTGATCAGCTTGAAAAAAATTTAGACCACAATGCTTTCGATGTGCACTCTGATTCAAATCCATCAATATACTTGTCTCAAATCTAAATTTCTAAATTATATCAAAATTAATATTAGTTATCATCCCAATGCCCCTAGCGCCTTCAAATCAACACTCATGTCTGATTTTTTGTGTCATGATTTCTCCACTTATGCTCTGATATCATATTAATTATCGCACACACCCATCCAAGAACGTGAATCAAGGATTCATGTCAACCATCCATGCTTGTGGAGAACACTCTCTACAAGCATGCAAGTTATCCCAACACGATATCATATGCATTACAAAGGAGATAATTTGAATAACTAAAAGTTGAAATTTAATTAACTAATAAATCCAACTAAAAAATAACATTCAAAAGTCCAACATCCATTGAACCTCAAATAATAATCCTATAACCTATAATAATAAATCCAAATCTAAATTATGTTGATACTATCAAAACTTATTTTTAATTTTCAATGTAGTATCCCACATCCATAACTAAGCTTCTAAATCTGAAAAAGCAAAAAAGAATAATGAGATTGATAACCCAATAAGCAATAAGCATCTTAAATAGATAATTCATGTGACAACATGGGATGCGATAGTCAAAATATAATTAATCATTAGTCGGTATGCAAACATGATCAAATTTTATTTTCAAAACATAAATTTAAAAATATTAGTATCTATCAAATTTTCATGCACATAAGCACATATGTGATATGAAATCAATAATATGGATAGAGGCCTCAATGGCTCGATGCACGAACTGTCATATGAACTATATATCTAATTGTTAGATAGGAACCTCAATGGATTAAAGATCAATGCTTGTAAAACATCTTGATGTATCCTTCAGTTTACTTTCGTCCAATCTAATACTTCTAAAGTGTTGGGGATAGCAATAAACTCCTCACATATGATTCTTATTTCATAACTAGAGAAATCAATTTTATGAGCTCTTAGCGAGAGGTTGTTATTTCAAATCTAGCCAAATTGGTATATGTATTGCAAGCATCAATGCTTTTAATTGTTTCATTCACTTGAAGCAAAGATGTCTAAATTTTTTCCATTGTAATCATTGTTTATGGTTGTATAACTTCTATCCAATGGCATGCTCATAATTTCTAACTAGAGTCAAATTGATAGTTCTTATGTTTTTTAAAAAGATGTTAGTTAGCTGATTATTTTGAAGGATGTTTCTTGATTTATGTGATCTTATAAAGAAAGGCTTAATTTGACGAGACATGATGAAAGAACTTTGACTTAAGACTTGGTTCACCAAAAAGGGGGCAGGCTCATGCCTCGCTACTTTAGCCATGATATCTATCCTACCAACGTAAATTACAACTTTTAAAATATAAAACTAGTGAAAAGCTAGGACATCGCCATAAAGATTATTAAGTTATAAATGCCATCAAGTGTATGTTTCTTTAAGAATAGTATTCCACAGAAATTGCAATAATCTTTAAAATCATTAAATTTTATTAAAATAATTTTCATCACGACTAGTGATCAATGGATTTTAAGAGCCCAAGATAACGGAAAAAGATTAAATCATATCTTCTTATTACATCGAAGGTATTAAAATTATCCTAGTTTCCTTTCCCATCATCCCATTCCCATTATTCAAATTTTGAAGGATCCCTATCAAAATATTTAATGGACCCTATTATTCTCAAATTTGTTAGAGAATAATCGCTCCCAAGTCACTTAATCAAGTGGTATTAATTAAGATGCCATGAAGAAACTGAACAAAACAAAATGTTACCATCCTATTAAGGTATAAGAAACTCTTGGTAAAATAACCCAATAAATAGTGCCTAATGGCAATTAAAGGAAACAAAACCCCCTTTAGATAATTATTATTACTCAACAAAATAAATATTTTGGACAAATATAAATTCAAAGCCCTAAGGCATATTCTTAGACTAGATCAAGAAATTTGATATGGCTTCCTCTTCCTCTTCCAATGCCAATAAAATTTTCATTGCCATCATAGTTCTTGCTATGTTCTTTGCTTATGGTATGTTTCTTCTTCTATTTCAGTATAGAAAATTGGAAGAATATATAGACATGAAGGCCTTAAAATGCGTCATTCTCTTTTGTTTAATATTCATGTAGCATGCCTCAGTTTTTCTCAGATTTTCTAAATATTTGTTCATGCAAGTATAAATATACATGCTAATTCAAAAATTATTTTGTTGTTACAGCGCAAGCAAGATATTATTGTATTGCATTATGTGATGTGGAGACCAAAAGTTGCAATGGATCATGCCACAGCTTGGGATACGAAAAAGGACAATGTGTGGCACCACTTTATGAACTTTGTTGTTGTATATATTAAATATTGATCAATATTTTGGGTTGAAAAAATCCATACCACACCCGTATTTCACCCATCATTTCCTACTTGATGGTGAGTTTTATATATAATTAATGTATTACAAAATGTCAGGTGGACATAAATGAAAAATCTTTATAGATTTTAAAATAATTGACATATCATAATTATTTTTATCTTTTATTATTCTTTTACTAAGGCAATTCATCAATTGCCAAAAGGTGTGATGAGATTTGGCTTCATCGATATCCATTCTAGTTAGAACATATAATTAGAAAATATTTATATTGATTTAAGAAATGCTAGTATATTATATGGTTTTATCTTTAAGAAGGTATTTTGTGGTTGTATGTTGGCAACTAGCAGCTATCACGTATTTTATTTAAAAAAATAATTGTGCAGCTATCAATATCTATTTGATGATGCAAGCTAATCATTTGGATTTGTGACACAAAATATCAAACCTATCAAAAAATTCAAAAACAATAAGTTGGTAAAAGCAGGAAAAAAAGACATGAAAGAAGAAAAACTATTATTATGCATGTAAAATTATTATAATTATGCATGTTACTATAGCTTTGTCCTAGTGATTCTTGATTTTTTTTGCATAGACTCCAATGTTGCTTGATAGCTACTCAATAAAAGTACTCATGCTGCATCATAAATTAAAGCAAAAATTATCTCAGGAGAAGCCACAACTCCTCACCATGCACGTGCTCACATAATATACAAGCATATATATATATATATATATATATATATATATATATATATATATATATATATTAGTTCCATTAATCGGGTTTCTTTCTTGTCTCTTGCGGAGTTGCAAGGATGTGTGATTAAGGAATAGGTGAAGAGTGTTGGCTAGGTCTATAGTCCATATCCAAACAAACCATTGCCATGTTGATCACAAACCATTTACAAATAGTTTAGATTTATAAGGCCATATATTTGTAGAAAAAGCTTATATGAATATATAAATATATGCTCTTGTCATTAATTTTATAATCATTATTCATGAATAGTTAATTAAATTTTATATTTTTTTAAATTTAGAGAATATTGAATAAAACTAATATGTGAGGATCCATACAAATAAATGCTCAATCTTTTACCACTACTAGACCTACTGTAATTATAGAAAGTTTATGGCTAGACTTAAAATACAACTGGCTCCATCCAATAGCTACATTGTTAAATAAATTTGCTTATTGAAAACCCGACAGGTCTGACCTTGAAGTACTAGACTTAGACCCGAATGGATCCTGGATATCCAGACCCGATTCTGGGACCCGAGATCGGGGTTCGACCGTGGCCCATCGGCGAGCGAATCTCGCAGCGGAGAGGGAGAGGTGGGGAGGGAGAGGCAGGGAGGGACTAAGAGAGGAAGAGATCCGAGAGAGGGAGACTGAGAGAGGGAGAGAGGGGAGGTGGCGCGGGCGAGATCGGGATCCGACCGCGGTCCATCGGGAGATTTGAGGGGGTGTGGGCGAGATCGGGGTCTGGCCATGGTTCGCTGGGAGATCCGAGGGGTTGCAGGTGAAGGTCCAGTAGGAGATCCGAGGGGGAGCAGGCGAGATCAGGGTCCGATTGCGAATCCACCGAGAGATCCGAGGGAGGGTGGGCGATGGTCCGTCGAGAGATCCGAGGGGGCACGGAAGAGATTAGGGTCCAACTACGGTCTGCTGGGAGATCGGAGGGGGCACGGGCGATGGTCCACTGGTGAGGGAGGGAGGCTGAGAGAGGGAGGGAGGTGGTCCGGCCTCACCGACGAGGGAGATCGAGAGAGGGAGAGAGGGAGCGAGCGGGTCCAGCCTCACCGATGAGGGATTGAGAGAGGGAGGGAGAGGGTCTAGCCTCGCTGGCGAAGAAGATCAAGAGAGGGAGAGACTGAGAGAGAGAAGGAGGGGGTCCGGCCTCGTCAGTGAGGGAGATCGAGAGAGAGATGGGGAGAGGAGGGGAGACCAGAGATGGGAGACCGACAAAGGGAGAGAGTTAGAATGAGTGATATCTAGATTTTTTATTATGTTTAATATATATATATATTATTTGGGTCTGGATATTAAATATCCAGACCCTACCCATTTATGTTATGATTTATCGGGTCTTGGGTTCGAGTTCGGGTAAATGGGTCTAATACTAATACCAGACCCAGACCGTTGGATAAATACTCGTGGGTCTCGGGTCTGGACTCCGACCCATTGACACCTCTACATCCAATGCCTGTGCTCTTGGGATACCAAGCTCCCAAAAACTAAACTAAAATATTTTCATGAATTCTTTGCCACAATAACGTTGAAGGTTGGTGTAGCTACGTGACATGTTTCGATTAGGAAGGATTAATTTTTCACTAAACCCAACAAATGGTAGATTCATGGTATAAAATATTATTACATATAAAACTAGTCAAAGACCTGCATGTTGCATGGGATGAATAATTATAGTCTATAATTATTAATTTTTTTATAATAAATATTCTTTAACTTTTTTTAATATTTTATTTTATTTTTTATATATATTATATTTTTATTATTTTATAAAATAATATTTTATTATTTTTTTCTTTTTCTTCCTCCTTCCTGTTCTCATACCTTCTCCGCACTTGTTGGTGCCGCCCCACCACAGCTCCCCATCTCTCTCGACAAATATCGATCCCGATCGCACCTCGATCCCTTCTATTCTTCTCATACCTTCTTCGCGCCCGTCAATGCCACCCCACCACCACTTTCCTTCTCTCTTGACAAATGCTGATCTCGATCGCACCCCCCGATGCCCCTATCGATATCGCCGCCCCCAGCACCACCATTGGCCCTCTTTTCTCCTCCCTTGCCTCCTGCTCGGCCCCCTTTCTGCCGCTACTAACATCTCCCATCCCGGCCATCCCTCCTTTGCTCGGCTTCCTTTGTGTGCTCTTACATTTTGAATTTCGCTCATGCCACTCTATGGCCCAGTAGGAGGGCCGATCTTCGGCGGCACTACCGACTGCGGAAGCCATGGTGCGGGTCTCGTAGTTGCGCACCTTCTTGTAATCGCGAAGATGGTTGTCCAACTTTTCGTCGCACTGCTTCTAGTTTCGGAGGCAGGTGCTATTCTAACAATAGTTCTAGACCCACTTCCACTGCTGCTCTGCAGAGTAGGGGGCGGTCGTCAAAAGCTTCCTAGAGTTCGAAAAAGAGAAAAGAAAGAAGATAGGTAGATCAATATTATATAGAGAGAAAGTGGAGAGGGAAAGAAGAGAGATAAGAGAGAAAATCTTTTTCATTCTTTTCTTCCTTTCTCCCTTTTTTTTTTCTTTTTCTAAAATCCAATAATCTTAATAGAGATTGAAAATAGGAGAGAGGAAATAGAGAGAGAAAATTATTTTTTTAGAGAGAGAAAGATTCAAGATCAGAGATGAGAGAGAGCAAAGATAGAGAAATTCTCTCTCTCTTTTTATTTTTTTTTTTTTTAATTTTCTCTTTTCTTTTCTTCTTCATTTTTCTTCTTTCGTTTAGGACAAAATAGGGGATCTATGGATCCACATCTCCTCTTCCACCAATGCCATGGAGAACCCATCAGAATAGGTGGCGAGGCTTCCTCCCATGGTGGCGCAGCCGTGGCTCCCCTGATCAGAGCTCATCGGTGATGGATGGTGCCGGGCGGTGCCAAAAAAATCATGAAAAGGAACGGCCAAAATAGAGCTCATAGAAATCCAAGTTATCCCCAAAAAATCAGTGCATATATCATAGAAATCACTATAAAAAAATCAGAGATAATGTTTCTTAAGGGATTACCTAGCTTTCAGTGATGTTGGGGGCCACGATTTGATCCGACACTTGTCTTCAAATATGAGAATAGGAACCGAACAGAATTAAAAAAAGTTAGGAAGAAAATCGATGAATCCCAACAATGAAAGGTTGTGGAACAGAGAGGGGTTTCAATTTATAGAGATTAATTCAAGTTTTAGATGAAATAAAATTCCACCTTATGGATCGGAAGTGGATTCTCAAAGGGAGAATAAGTCCTCTGTCCTTGCCCTATTTCCCCCCCCCCCTTTTTCTTTCTTTTTTTCTTTTTCTTTTTTATGCTTTAGGAGTCATGCGCACAGGCCACCACCATTAATTGCTAACCCTCCGCATCCAATTGACTCCTCAAACCTGGCAGCCATCGTGGTGCTCTCGGCCGTCTCTCCCATGATTGAAGCCTCATCCTCTCCTCCTCCCACCGCTGACTCCTTGACATTCGGAAAAGGATTTGGAATCACCGGTCATGGCCTTATTCGGCACGATCTCAATGGCCACCTCATTATCATCGCCTAAATTGGAGGCAGGGGAGACGACGGTGGCCTGGAGGTCATCAGCGATAGGGGTCTTGAGGCGAGCGAGGCCGAAGTCGGTGATCTTGGCGGAGAGGTAGGCATCGAGGAGGATGTTGCTGGGCTTGATGTCACTGTGGATGACTAGGGGTTCGCACACGGTGTGGAGGAACTGGAGGCTGCGGGCGATGTCGAGCACCACCGAGAACCGGCGGCCCCAGTCCATCAACTCCGGGCATCGCCAGTCGAGCAACACATCCCGGAGGCTCCCATTGTGCATCAACTCATACTCCAGGAGCAGCCTCCACCCTATCCTAATGCCGACGGTGGAGGCCTCCACCACCTCCTCCTTGTGCGCCTCCCACCGTCGCCACCACCACTGGCGACGGTGCTTCTTGTCGGAGCTGCAGTAGCCGAGGAGAGCCACCACCCATCCGTAGTCCGGGGAGGATGCCATGGCGAGCATCTTGCCAACGAGGGCGAGCTCATTTTGGAACTCACGCTCTCCCTGGAGGGAATCAAAGTCCATAAGCTTGACGATGATCCTCCTGGCCGGAGGGAAGGCCACTGTGGAATACGGGTCCGAACCTACCCTGGCCAAGCTTATGGGAGGGGGAGAAGGAGGTAGTGGCATGGTGGAGTTGGGAGTAAGCGAACTGGCGGAGGGAATGCTTGGCAGGGTGAAGGGAACGCTGGCAATATAGGAGAACAGCCAGCACGGTGATTGATGCAGAAAATAAAAAAAAATTTAAAAAAGTCGGAGCTCAACATGTAGCGTATTGAAAGAATTTTAACTTGCTGAGTTGGCAACACCATAATACTCCTCCATAAGATATTATTTTATATATATACTACATTATAACCCATGCGATACATGGTATATGATTTTTTTTTAAAAAAAATATATTTTGCACATCTAATGTTACAAAATTTTTAGATTAAAAAGTCAAAATAATATAAAAAATATCATAGATGATATCAAGTGTTCTAAATGGAGATATAAAGAAAAGTAACATAATTATTTTTATCTTTTGCTGATACAAAAATTATTTCTTGAAATAATATTTTTAGCATCAGTTGTTTTAGAATATTCATCAATAAGTAGAGCACGGCTACTTGTTTGCTTTCCATGTACATCTCTTTTCTTCATAGTTTTATCAACAACAGGACTATCATCTTGATTTGCTTCAATCTATAAAAAAAAATTTAATTATTAATTATTAGAATAAAGTAGATAAATATAATAAGCAATATGTAAAAGAATAGAAATACATCACTCACAATGGATTTTTCATGATTTTTCTTGTCCGCTAATTCATTGTATGCATCATTCAAAATTATTTTAAGAACATTATAACTTTGTCTTTCTTCTTTGAGATTGTATTCATCAACTTTAATTTGGAAGGTATAACTTGGTCTTATAGCTTTTTTGATTTCTAATGGAATAATAGAATCATCATCTTTTTGCATAAAGAGAAATACATAACCTTATATTATTAACTAATCAATTGGATAAATAAAATATAAAATATATGTTGTATATACCTTATCTATGCATAATTCTTTAGCTAATTTGCCTATTAACCATTGAGTAATTTTAACAAAAAGAATGAATGATGCAAATCCAGTATCATCTACAACATGAAATTGTAATCAGTATCTAAAGTAAAGGAAAGAATAGAACTAAATCAAAATTTATTATAACTAACAAATAAAAAATTATAATGGATATGCATAAAAGATGTGATATTAAAATATATAACATATAAATTCTAAGTATTAAATGTGAAGCAAACCTTAGCATTGGGTACTTAGGCTCTATATTGCATCGATCACACCTGAATCCAACATTAGTGCATCTTACTTTTTTCTAACAAATTTGGCAAGCCATATAGCACCATCCAAATTTTGTTTCACTGTTGCTTATTAAAAGCCTGGCAATTAAAGATAGTTTCCTACAAATCAAATAGTTTAATATTAATTATAGTTATATATTTAAATATAAATACCAAATTTAGAAAATTTACATGACATATGAATGAAGTTTTAGTATTATATAAGTTTAATCACCTATCCATGACAATCCCATTCAATAGATTTTATTTCTTGAATTGTCATCCTTTTAACATATAATGGATTAGTAGAAGTAGTTTATAATTGGCTTTGAGATATAATCTCTTGAACATCATTTACACATGGTAAATCTTTATTGAAATAGTTATAAAATTTAGTTAGTAGTTTGTCCTATGAAATTTTATAATAAGATATATAATGAATACATAAACAATACCTATGATTAAAACTTTTCACTTCTGGTATATCCAAGTTGACATAAATTTTCGTTACACTCATAGAGGAAAAATAATGTTCACCTATAATATAAATTTCTTATTAAGAACAAAAATTCTAATATCAAAGACAAAATTAAAAATAAGGTTTTGAATACCTCAAAATGCTTTAACAGTTGTTGATGTTACAACTTAGAATTAGATGAGAGAAACTTTGCAAAATTTTAGTTTCATCTATATAATCAATAGCATTACCCCAAAGGATGACCTTTATCTGTAATCCACTACAAAAACATCAGGTAGGATTAGAAAGATAAATACTATATTTTTAAATAAATCATGTACTATATATAAAGTAAAATACATACTCAAGCATCAATAGCTCCAATTTTTTTTAAAATAATTAAGTTATTAGCATGAATATTCTCTAAAGGTCTCACGGTAATTAAATTTCCAACAACATCTGCAAAACATAGACATAAAAAATATTTATTAGTTGAATAAAATAACCAAAAAGTTAAGTAAAATATAGAAATATTTTTTTTGTTCTTACCACTGTAATAACCCAATTTAAACAAAAAAAATGAGAGAAGACTCTGTGAAGGAGTCATAGAGTCTTCTTCCCGAATGACTCCCAATCAGAGTTGGAAATCCTTCACTGGGAGGAGTGGAACTCCTCCCCTCTGGCTCTATTTAAAGAGGAGGTGTCTTCCCTCTCCTTTCCATCGAGATCCAAGGCCAAAACTCGCAGGGATCGCCGGAGTTTCTTCTTAGAACTCTTAAACATATCCATCAAGAATCCGAGGTGGAGAGATCATCAGAGCCCAAGGTAAGCCCGCCCCTTCTTTCTTCCACTTTTTTCTTCCTTCCCATTATGTCAGTGACCACCACCAAACATCGAGTTCACCAGATATTTTTGAGATTTCCCTTCCATGTTTTTCCCTTGTTGGTTTCTTGTTTGCTTTGGAATTTTTTGGCACCGACGGTCATCATCGACCACCGGATTGGAATGGATGGGCTGCTGTGCAACAACCCTGGCTATCATCAACCCCAGTGGCACCGACCATGGCCTCTAATCCAATGAACAAGAGGGGACCATTCCATCCCCTATTTTGGCTAAGGCGCACATGAAGAAAGAAACAGGAAGAAGAAAGGAGGGAAAAAAAGAAAAAGAAAAAAAGAGAAAAGAAAGAAAAAAAAGGAGAAAAGATAGAAAAAAAGAGCCTTTTCTCTCTCTTCTCTCTCTTCCTTCTCTTAACCTTCTCTCTCCACTTTCTCTCTCTATTTTCTCCCTCTAAAAATTTCTCTCTAGTTTCTCTCTCTAGAGATTTTATGGATCACGAAGGATTCAGGTGTTTAGGAAACTTGGACTGACTAGCTGTCTTGGGAGGGATCTTGAACCTACAATATTAGGTCTGTTTATCCATAATTTCTTCATATATAATTTTTATGTTTGATCTTGATCATGTAGAGGTGTGATTGTCTGCATAAGGTGTCGAGCGAAATACCTTACTTTCAAGTGCATAGATCTAGAGGATCATCAATTTCTATGCTGAGTTCATCACTAGTAGAGGTAAGGGTTCTTCAACACGATCACTGACATGTTCATGAAAATTTATCTATATAATTGATGTATATTTTATATGTATTGATATATGTATTATATACTAAATTGATATTTCTTGAATCATGTTAATTGATGCTTAATGATTGTCAAGTAAGAATAACATGATTTAATATAATTAATGGGGTGGGTGGCATCTAGGTTAGCCAGTCATGCAAGAAACATGGTGTATATGCTGGGTCAATCTTGGACTGGGATGCAGCTTGGCCTATTATTGGCTGAAGCATAACTGTGAACTAATCTACTATCGAAAATCAGATTATGATTTTAATAATATAGATGAGGCATGGGCGGTATTTGGATTATTCGGCCATAATGCAAGAAATGTGGTGTGTATGCTAGGTCAGCCTCGGGCTAGCTGGGGTGTAGCATGTGTTTGGCCTACCATGGGTTGGAGCATGGTTGTAATTAATCATCGAAAAGATAAACATAAAACATGAGAAAGAGGAGCATGCGGACTAGTCGACCATATATGAAATGTGGCATATATTTTGGCCTATCATGGGCTGGAGCATGGTTGTGATTGAGTTCAGTGTCGAAATCAAATCAAGATGATAAATTATATTTAATAGATGGATATCTAAACTAGCTGACATGTGTGAAACATGGTATTGTGATGTCAGCAACGAGCTTAGATATGGTTGTCCGATCATGGGTGGAAATGTGGTGGCCTACCATGGGCTGGAGCGCGAGCGGGTCTAGTCCAGTATCGAAATGAAAATGTTATTTGGATCAGAAATTATGTTAATCAATAAATGATAAGTAATTCCATTAAATTAATGTTGATTAATATTGCTGATTGGTGATATGTGATGTGTATATGATGATATTATTTAATTATCATATTGATGTATAAATATGATTATTTTCTTATCGATTATATATATTTATTAAATGATATTTCATACTCATGCTGGTGTGAGTGTGGAGAATCCTTAATGGGCTGTAAAGCTCACAACCCTTCTTTCTCTTCTCTTTTAGATTTGCAGGATGCTTAGTTTTGGTCGGGTTGGATGTGAAGTTCGAGCAATGGAGTCTTTAGTTAGTTAATTAGTTATTTTCTGATACCAAACATATGTTTAAATTTTATGAACAAAGATGGATTTATTTGATTAATAAATATGATTGAAATTTATTAATTCTTTTGGTATTCTTGTGGACTCATTATGTAGGCCTTGCATATTTTTTAGGGTCTGCCCTAGAGAGTATGTGGCCATCACGTATCCGATCCAAGTGCTGGGTTCAGGGCATGATAGAATGGTATCAGAGCTTAGGTTTAAGATCATTAGGAACTTTGAGTTAAGGGGTATTTGAGCATAAGATTATGATCACTAAGGATGTGACAAAGGTAATTCATAGGATTTCAATGGATAATTTATATCTTAGGTTATAATTTGAGAGGTTGATAAATTATTATCTTATTATTTTGCAAGTTATTTAGCAAATCTAAGATATTTAGTGAATTTAAATCAGAGTGTGCAGAGAAAGCATGGTGATTTAAATCATTTTAAATTGATTGGAAACTTTGGTTTCAATGATAGAGGATTCAAATTTTTTTTCTCAACTAGAGATAGGAGGTCAACGATGGGATAAGAATTTGGTTCACCTAAGGGTATTAACTTTGCAGTATGTTAATTTTGAGAATAAAATTATTTTAAGGGGGGAGAATGTAATAACCCAGTTTAAACAAAAAAAAATGAGAGAAGACTCTGTGAAGGAGTCTTCTTTCCCGAATGACTCTCAATCGAAGTCGAAAATCCTCCATCGAGAGGAGTGGAACTCCTTCCCTCCAGTCCTATTTAAAGGAGAGGTGTCTTCCATCTCCTTCTCATCGAGATCCAAGGCCAAGACCGGCGAGGATCGCTGGAAGTTTCTTCTTAGAACTCTTAACCATGTCCGTCGAGAATCCAAGGTGGAGAGATCATCGGAGCCCAAGGTAAGCCCTCCTTCTTCCTTTCACTTTTTCCTTCCTTCCCATTATGTCAATCACCATCGCCAGCTATCGGGTTCACCAGATTTTTTTGAGATTTCCCTCCCCTATTTTTTCCTTGTTGGTTTCTTGTTTGCTTTGGAATTTTTTGGTGCCGACAGTCATCATTGACCATCGGAACTGGAATGGATGGGCTGCTGTGCAGCAACCTCGGCTACCATCGGCCCCAGTGGCATCAATCATGGCCTCTGATCCGACAAACAAGGGGGGACCGTTCAGGTCCCCTATTTTGGCTAAGGCATACAGGAAGAAAGAAATAGGAAGAAGAAAGGAGGAAAAAAAGAAAAAGAAAAAAAGAGAAAAGAAAGAAAAAGAAAAAAGTTTTAGAAAAAATAGAAAAAAAGAAAGCCTTTTTTCTCTTCTCTCCCTCCCCTCTCTCAACCTTCTCTCTCTACTTTCTCTCTCTAATATTTTTTCTCTACTTTCTCTCTCTTAAAAATTTTTTCTAGAGATTTTATAGATCACGAAGGATCCAAATGTCTAGAAAACTTGGACTGACTAGCTAGTCTTGGAAGGGATCTTGAACCTACAATGTTAGGTCCGTTTATCCATAATTTCTTCATATATGATTTTTATGTTTGACCTTGATCATGTAGAGGTGTGATTGTCTGCATAAGGTGTCGAGCGAAACATCTTACTTTTGAGTGCATAGATCTAAAGGATCATCAATTTGTGCTGAGTCCATCACCGGTAGAGATAAAGGTTCTTCAACATGATCACTGACATGTTCATGAAAATTTATCTATATAATTGATGTATATTTTATATCTATTGATATGTGTATTATATACTAAACTAATATTGCTTGAATCATGTTAATTGATGCTTAATGATTGTCGAGTAAGGAAAACATGATTTAATATAATTAATGGGATGGACGGCATCTAGCTAGGTTAGCCAGTTATGCAAGAAACATTGTGTATATGCTGGGTCAATCTTGGACTGGGATGCAGCTTGGCCTACCATGAGTTGGAGCATGACTGTGACTAATCTACTACCAAAAATTAGATTATGATTTTAATAATATGGATGGGGCATGAGCAGTGTTTGGATTGTTCGGTCATGCAAGAAACGTGGTGTGTATGCTAGGTTAGCCTCGGGCTAGATTGCAGCATGTGTTTGGCCTACCAACGGGCTTGGAGCATGATTGTAATTAATCCAATACCGAAAAGATAAACATAAAATATGGGAAAGAGAAGCATGCAGGACTAGTCGACCATGTATGAAACATGGTGTATATTTTGGCCTACCATGGGGCTGGAGCATGGTTGTGACTGAGTTCAGTGTCCGAAATCAAATTAAGATGATACTATATTTAATAGATGGATATCTAGACTAGTCAACACATGTGAAGCATGATATTATGATGTCAGCCATGGGCTAAGATATGATTGCCGGCCATGGGCAAAAATGTGGTGGCCTACCACGGGCTGGAGTGTGAGCGGGTCTAGTCCAGTCTCGAAATGAAAATATTGTTTGGATCAAAATTATGTTAATTAATAAATGATAAGTAATTCCATTGAATTAATGTTGATTAATATTGTTGATTAGGTGATATGCGATGTGTATATGATGATATTATTTAATTATCATATTGATGATGTATGAATATGATTATTTTCTTATCAATTATATATATTTGTTAAACGATGTTTCATATTCATGCTGGTGTAAGTGTGGAAAATTCTTACTGGGCTGTAAAGCTCACAATCCTTCTTTCTCTTCTCTTTCAGATTTACAGGATGCTTAGTTTCGATCGGTTTGGGCATGAAGTTCGAGCGATGAAGTCTTTAGTTAGTTAGTTAATTAGTTATTTTCTGATACCAAACATATGTTTAAATTTTATGAACAAAGATGGATTTGTTTGATTAATAAATATGATTAAAATTTATTAATTCTTTCGGTATTCTTGTGGACTCATTATGTAGGCCTTGCATATTCTTTAGGATTTGCCCTAGAGAGTATGTGGCCATCACGTATCCGATCTAGGTGCTGGGTTCGAGACATGACAACCACTAAGATAGACATGATTCTTGAGTTGATTAACTATTTCATCATAATTTATGAAGTAAAATTTGTGTAGAGGTGGACATATCTGATATTGCAATATTTTCTTCAATGTTGTGGTCAGCAGGAAAAGGATCGACTTGTCATTTTTTATTGGATGATACATTCCATTAATGTGTACAACCTTCAAATTAGTAATTAGATATATATGCCCTTCTTCAA
Source organism: Cocos nucifera (assembly GCA_006176705.1). NCBI lineage: Eukaryota > Viridiplantae > Streptophyta > Magnoliopsida > Arecales > Arecaceae > Cocos > Cocos nucifera. The sequence goes on from QRFJ01007122.1 coordinate 18,997, forward strand.
TAAGCATACGAAACTTTTGTACAATCTTTTTTCTAATTATATCATGTATATGATTACCCTAACAGACCAACAAATCAAAAAACATAGTATCAATAATTATTGTAAGAAAATTTTAGCAAATGTAAGAGTGAAAAATATTGGAAAATAGGAGAAAAGGTACCTCTTCATCAATAATGAGCATGTCCAAACTTACAAGTTCATTATTGTTCTTTATATTAATTCTAACCTTTATCTTCCAATTATCTCTCTCATTTGTTAACTTATTCAATAAATTGCACTGCATCTTTAAGTTGATTAAGAACCTGCAATAAATATGCATTAATATATTTAGAAAAAGAATTAAAATAAATATGAAATTGAGATAAAAATATTGGTATATAATTACAGACCTTATATAGTAATTGTAGCTAGTAGATTTGAAAAAATCTTCTTATAGACAATATTCTTTATTGAACAATAATTATTGAAATGCTCACCATTATTTATTAGCACTTTTAAACTATTTTTGCTAGTCACTCTAGATAATGTAACATATAGCTGTCTATGAGTAAATACAGGCCTTGACAAATATATTCCAATTTGCTTTAGTGATTGACTTTGACTTTTATTAATAGTCATAGCGAAACCTATAGAAAGAGGCAACTATCTTCATTTCAATATAAAAAGCCATTTAGATTTAGTTGGAGATAAGACTACTCTTAGAACAAACATACGATCACCAATATTACTTTTGCTGATAATTTTGGCTTCTATAATTTTAGAAAATAATCTTATAATTACCAATCTAGTACCATTATAAAAACCAATACTTTGATTCAAATTTTTTAGTAATATCACTGGTATTCCTACCTTTAACTTTAACTCATGATTTGGGAACCCAGAAAATTTCAAAGAATTAAGAAACTTGGTAGGATACAAAAGATCTTTTTCTACACAGTTAGATGATGTTTTGCAAACTGAGTCTGCACTTAAGTAAATAATTTTCTTTGCAGATATTAAAGAAAGTATTCTCTCATTTATTACATCAATAATTTTTTTTGTAGGTGCAAGAATAGCTCTCTCATTTAAATATTCTCTATCAAGTAATTTTGAACCTAAATCAGAATAAATACTTTGTATTATATCATTATATGTATCATTTTGCGGTATGATGACTAAATCTGATGAAAATTCAACCAAGTAGTTCCCATCATCCTCACCAATATCTTCATTACCAATTTTTAGTATCCAATTATTGAATCTCTCGAGCATTCATGATAGAAGCTTCTCCATTAATCAATCTCACATTAGTCTGTAGCTTGAATACATGATAATGATTCCATAAATATGATATATTAATAGAAGCTTGAACAATATCTTCTCTTCGATCTTTAGGAATAATAGGTAGAATTTGCCTAAATTCTCCATTGAGAAGTATCACTTTTCCTCCAAAACATTTATATGTATTTTCAGGATCTACATGGCATAAAATATCCCTTAAACTTCTATCCATAGCTTCAAAATAATATCTATGAGCTATTGGAGCTTCATTCCAAATAATAATACTTGCTTTTATTATTAACTTTGCAACATAACTACCAGGTTTAATCTCACACCCTGTATTCTTTTTGGTTAACTATCAGGAATATAAAATCTTAAATGTACAGTTCTTCCATCAGGTAGAAGTAAAGCAGCAATACTAGAAGATACAACAGCTAATGCAATTTTTTCTTCAGCTCTAACTGTAGCTAGAATAGTCTTATAAATATAAGTTTTTTCAGTACCACCATGTCCATAAATAAAAAATAAACTATAAATATTAGCTGAAATTGCTCCCATAATAGTTTCGTAGACAACCAATTGTTCACTATTAAGACCAGTAAACAATTTCCTATGTTCCTCTATAACTTTTTTAATATTATAATTTAATTCTTTTTGAATTAAGCAATTTTATTTTTTATCAAGAAGACTTGCATCTAGGCAAAGATAATTGAGAAAAATATTTCAAAGACTTACCACCTTTAATCAATAGCTATTTAATTTCATAAAGAGTAATTTTTTATTTATGATTTTGATAATTGCAATCGATCAAATTGGAGAATTTATCTCTGCCTATATACAATATCTTTAGATACTAATTTTTAATTATTCTCTCAAAGTTGTAGTGGATCTGATATCTGACAAAATAAAAGCCTCGTAACAAATAGAACTCTCATTTGTGGATCTATTGCCTAATAACCAGCTTCTATCAAACATTCATTCAATTTCTTATCAGAATCTAGTAAACTAAGAGCATGACATGCATCCTTAAAATTTGGATATGTGACACCATTTACAGTATGAATATCTTCATAACATGTAGGCCCTTTTATAATATTTAATAATATTTTTAGATAAAATCTCTCATCACTTACAGGATGTGCATAATATATTCTTTCAATACATCTTCTAGACAATCTTCATTTCCATTCTTTCATATTACTATGCCATACCCAATAAATTAGAAATTCAGTATAAGTTAATGCTCGTGCATCCTCATATCTTTGATTCATTTTCATCCACTCGATGAATATGGTATCTTTAATGTGAGACTGATTTATTACATTGAGCAAGTTAGCAAAGTCATGAAAAATAATGGATTGCTGATCAGGAAGATGAAAACTAAGTCTCTCAACACCAGGCCCATGATAATTAATTCTAAAATCAAATATTCTCCAACATGCTTCTGAAAGCCAAAATGTAATGGCAATCTAAAAATTATTTAATCTCAATCCACAATTGGTCTATAGTTCTCATTGTTCGCATCAGAATCATCACCAATTTTCTCTAAGATTATAGTTCTTTGATCTGAGCCTTTATTGACATATTTGAATAGATATTTAATCGATCGAGAATGATTAACACCACTCAACATTAATGTGAGCCTGATATTTTATCAATAAGTCAATATTGTGAGGAACCATATAATGATTATTAAATAATATTTCATTATTTTCAACTACTCTATCATTATTACTTCATTGATATACTGGAAAGTCATCAGCATCCACCATAGTTGTTTCATTGAACATTTTTGGAAAGTATTTTGTGCATTTATTATTGATCATACAAGGAGAAGAAGGATTGACAACCCCACAAAGTCCATGAGTCATAAATTATTGGACAGCTTGAAAAGTAATTAGATCAATTTTATAATAAAAAATTTTTTGCATTGATGATACGATCTATATCCGTAGCAGAAGGATATTTATCATTATCATAAAGGAATAGAAGAATATGTGCATGTGGAAGGCTCCTCTTCTGAAACTCAATAGAATATACAACTACATAAAAAATACAAAGAGAATTAAAAAATCAATAATAAAAAATTGATAGAAAAAAATAAAAATAATACAAATCTGCTATAACTCTTTCAAATATTTTCTCATGTTTTAAATCATGAAGAAGCTCATCTAATTTTATTTTGAAGACCTATAAAATAATATCAGGATGTTCAGAAGATTGTTGACTTGGTATCTTTTTCAAAAAATAACTAATTTTTGATCATTTAGAATTGCAAGTAAATATAATAAATAAATCAGGATAACCTGCGCATCAACAAATTGTCATAGCATTTTGATAATTCTGCATAAAATATCTAGGACCATCAGTAAATGAGGAGGGTAACACAATATGTTTTCCAACTGATGAAGCTTGAGTATCACCTCTTAGATTAATAGCATCTTTCAACCCAAAATATAATTCTGATCGAAGTTGAGGTTGGTTCTTTCTAATCCAACAAAGATGATTCTCTTCAATACAAGTATAGCAATCAACAATATATTACTAAAATAGCCTGCCTCATCATAATAACGTATGACTTTTAGATATTCGATATTGTAATCGATAAGCATAAAATTCTCTTATACTCACATTTTGATATTTTTGTTATTGTTTTTCAATAATACTTCTTCTTATAATACCAATATAGAAACCATCTTCACCATATGAAAAAACTTACAGATACTGCATTGCCATAAAATCGGGAGGTAGTTCATTAATATGATATAAACCATTAGTTTGATGTTCAATAATAATATCACGGCCAGAAGAATGTATATCAAAATCATCAACAATTAAAGCAGCAACCTCAGAACATGAAGGGCTATTATATTATCTTGTATCGATATTTCTATCACTCAAAAGTCGAAAGTCTGACCTTAGCGATATCAGACTCTTGGAATCTATCACGTGCCATTCGAAAAGCTAGGACAAAAAAATTGTAGTTGTCTAACTTTGTATCAAATCTATCACAATATCAAGATCCAGAGATTTTGATCCATAATTCTTTTCTAAACAATTGACTCTATTAGAGACCTCATTATCAGTATCATAAATATATAATTAAATAAATTTAGGTTTATTTTCCTCAATAGGCAATAATAACCCAATCTTATGATGATTTTTGCCATTCAAATGGAAGATATAAGGGCTTGAACCATAATTAATAGAGCTATATATCAATATTTCATCCCATTGAAGTAAAGAAAAAATGAAATTATATATTCTTATATTTTCTCAGAATCTTGTTGATCTCCGACCACCATCATAAGCAAGCAATTCATCAAGCATCAGAGGTGTATTTTTGAAAAGTGGTAGCTTCACTCTACCATCTGAACAACATAGAGAGAATTTGAAATTTAAATTTTTTTTAGATTTTATAATTCTTTCTTCATACCACATAATAGCACCACATTGTTCATATATACAATTAGGCCTTCCGAAATCCCAAGGTTGAGTAAATCTTTCTAAAAAGTAATGTATATAAGTTTTGATTTTTTAAACAAAAATAAATATAATTATTGGAATATAATTATAGAAAATAAATAGGAGGAAAAAAATACTAACTTTCAATAGGCTCTGATTGTGTTCTAACAATATTAAGATCTTTTTTTCTTTTCTCTGATAATATTAGCCATCTTCTAAGTCTTGCAATCTGAGATAAATCCATAGCTGCTGTTGGAATAGCAGAATCATTTATCATCTACAAATTATCAAACTTATAATTTCTAAACTCATAATTTAAAAGTTTCGACATTGATAAAGTATTATCTATATCAAAAAATTTTTGATTGTGCTCCTACATTATTAAGATTTTTATTTCTTTTCTCTTGATAATATTTGCCATCTTTTAAGTCTTGCACATCGAGATGAATCCATAGCTGTTGTAGGAATAGTAGAAGCATTTATGATTCTCAAATTAATGAACTTACAATTTCTAACCTTGTAATTGGAAAATTTTCCCACTACCAAAATCCAAGTTGAAAGTAGTTTTTGATGGTAGCCATGAAAATTAATACTAACATTCCTCTTATTAGAAAAATTAATAGTATCAATGTGAAATAGTGACATTACATGTAACCAAGAACCAACAATATTGAATAAATAACAAAATAAATATAGTATATACATGATGGTATAATTAAGAACTAACAACATCGAATAAATAACAAAATAAGAGAGAAACTCATCAGGTGAGATAATGGAGATAGAAGGTAGAGAGATAAGGTAGAAAGAAGAGAAAGGGAAGAGAGCAAAACTCTCTACTCTCTAGTCTTTTCTTTTTTCCTTTTTTTATCCTTTTCTTTCTTTTTCTTTTTTTTCTTTTTATTACTTTTCTAGGTAGAGAGGAAAGTAGAGAGAGAAGGTAGAGAGAAAAAAGAGTGAAGAGAGAAAAAAAGTAGAGAGAGAAACTTATAGTATGAGAAAGTGGAGAGGATAAGGTAGGGAGAGAAGATAGAGAGAGGAGAGAGTGAAGATATGGTGTTGCGGTATTTTTATAAGATAGATGATCGGATAATATTGACACAAAAATAATTTGGAAGGGCTAATTTATAAGATTTAAACTTTAGAGGTCAATGTATTTTTTGACTAAAGTTCAAATGGTGTTGCGGTATTTTTCTCTGGTATATATCATGAAATATGTGGCTAAAACCTGCTAGTAATTACGTCAACAAAAAAGGCAAGATATGGTGTTGGTGACTTCTAAGATACTTGTTTGATCACCAAGGCACTACCTATAGTGTCCTCGTTGTTGTATATGTTTTTCAATTCAAAATACATATAAAAGAGATAGTATAAGTCATGCAAGTAGTCAGCTACTAAAATTACCTTTTATATTTTCAACTATATAATTTGTGTAATCTCCCAAAATAGGAAAATCCAAAGATTCATTTGGAACATTTCTGTGGAGCAAACCAGATAATTTTTCTTGAGAATAATGTTTCTGCCACTTTTTTTTTTTTGGTTCACAAAGTTTGCCTTTTGTCATCCAGTTTGGCCAAAATTAGCATAGGTGTTGTTCAAACTAACCAATTTCTATTGCCGATAAAAGAACCTGGCATTTGGGGTTCTTTGTTTATGGTATGATTCTTCAAAAAATTCAGAACTTATTCATGAAACCATCAAAACTTTTCAATTAAGTGATAACTAATTTATTCTTGTGGCTGTCTTAACATATATAAATCCATCAATTTATCTTCAAAATTCTGGAGCTTGTGACCATGAACCCTAGAACTACAAATAAAGGCAGGAAATTTTTTGGGCCAATGTTACTCATCTTCTATGCTCACCCATTGGACAACAATACAAAGAAAAATAGTAGAATTTGATAGCATGCTCTAAAACAAATAGCGAGGCCTTACCATCATCGTGTCTTAGCTCCTACCTTCTCTTATGAGCTCCTCATTCATGCCAGCTTTCTTCTTTGAAGAAAGGGTGCCATGTACTCGAAGAAGAAAGAGGAGGAACAGGGAGATTGATCCAAACTGGGAAAGAGACGAACTCACCATGGATTCAAAGAAAAAAGAGGAGGAAGAGGGATGAAGAAAGTATGATTGTAATATAAACTACTCATATATTTTTCTTTTTTTTTTATTCTTCTCTTGTTTTCTTCTCTTCTTCTCTATTGAAATAGGGGAACAGGGAAAGGGTTCTCTTCTTTTCTTCTCTTCTTCTCTATTGACATAGGGGAAGGGGGTGACCCACCTCCCATGGCCGTGACTATCTTCGATAGCAGGATGGTTGCAGTTGGGGGTCGCTCCGGCGGTTGGCGACCAAGATAAGGATGCAACCCAGCGATGGCAGCAAGTCCTTTGGAGAAAAAAAGGAAATAAAAAAAGGAAAGATGGCCGGTGACTCAATCCGACCATCAAAAACTCGCTATAGATCAAAAAAGAGGAGAGGAAGGAGAATAGGGATTCGTTACCTCAACTCCGGTGGTCAATTGATGGTGATTTGCCAAAATTACTCTATGGAGCAACCCTATAATCCTTGCAACTTTGCCAATGATTGTTTAAGGATTTGAGGGAGACTACCGGGGAGTTCATAAGTTGGCTTCTACAATATTTTTTTGAGTTTGATCGACCCTAGAATCCTTCTCCTGATCAAACTCGGAAGAGGAGATGAACTCGATTGGGAGTTTGCCTCTTCTAGTGTGTGATTTTCTTTTACCTGAAATCCCTCCATAAAAATTTTCTCCTATGAATCACTCACACCAGAACCCAAAACCCCTCCATTAAAATTTCATCCATAAAAATTTTGATACACGTGTCAAATGAAAAAAATGGTACATGATGAATGGAGGTTTATTCCTTCGTTTATATGTATATATGTATATATATGATTTGTAACCACTAAAATAACTTGCCACATTTGACATTGATAATGGATGACTCATCATATTCTTAATTAATTCTAGGAATGATAATTTCTACCGATTCAACCCGACCTGACATCGATAATGGATGACACCCCCTAGGCCCCTCCTCTCCCCAGCACCCCCCACCCCATTCCCTACCCCCTCCCCCTTTCTCTCTCTCTCTCTCTCTCTCATGATGACCCCCCACACACCCCACAAGCCCCCCAAGGCATTTGGCCCCCCGCCTTCTTCCTCTCTCTCTCTCTCTCTCAGGATGATCCCTTCAGGTCCTCCACCCTCTCTTTCTCTTTTTCTCTCTGGGATGACCA
>QRFJ01007123.1:0-31333 GCA_006176705.1 Cocos nucifera
AAAGAGAGAGATTTGTAAGACATTACCTGCCATCTTTTGTCCACCTGCCAATTTCTTGTTCTTTGACTTTGGTCAAAAGTCTAACCTTTGACTTGTCAGTTGAACCATTGAACACTTTTGACTTTTGACCACATGTCATTGCACCTATTGGAGAGCTGGTGGGGCCTGTGCCCCTGACTAGATACCTGGACAAGGCGGGGGTGCACGCCACCGCTAGGCTGTACCCAAGCCTGGATGGCGCCTAGGAGTCCTTGTTGGACTAAGGACTTCCATCTCCTTTTTGGATTCCAATTAGAGTTCTTCTAGAACCAACTTTGGACTGGTCTTTGGCACCCTCTGGAGGAATCTAAGGCGGAACCTATTCCCACACTGAATCAGATTTGTAGATTGAATTTTACAAAGGGTTGTGATTGGTTGGGAAGAAGAGAAGTTGGATCACAGTAGTCTATAAATAAGACCTGTGCCCAACTCAAATTATTGAGATGGATTGAGAAAAGATTTCCATAGCCCAAAGGCCTTCTCTTCATCTCGCTTGCCTCCATGCAAAAGCTCTTCTCCCTCTCCTTACACGTCAAAATAGTTTTGGAGCTTGGTTGATGCAATCCAGATCAGAGAAAGGCGATCAAAAGCAAGAAGACTGCACTGCTGCAAAGGACGACTGCTGATCTTCAAAAGGAGTTTTGAAGATCCTCCAGATTAGATCCAAATCTGATTTTTGGAGATGTGATAGAGAAGAAGAGGATCTCTAGATCTAGCTTGAGTGGATACCAATAGAGGCTAGGTGCTTGCATGGCTAGATCCAGAACCTTCCACTGCATACAGGATCATCAACGGGTAATTAGATTACCCGAATTAGGTAAATTAAATTTGATTTAATTTATCCTTATTTTATTTTATTTATTAAAATAATAAGAATTAGATCTGAAATATCTCAGATTTGATATAGATCAAAGAAAAAAAATTTTAAAATATATCTCTTGATCTGATCAGATCTGAACGAACCTGAACCAGGAAATTAGGATTTCTCTTCAACTGGTATCAGAGCCAAGGTTCTAAATTATTTAGATCTGATTACAAATTTATTTTAATTAGAAAATAAATAATTTCAGATGTCACATGAGATGTGATCAGATTTGAACTCAGAAAAAATTAAAATTAAATGATTTGGATCTAAGATTAGAAGATATGCATGAGTAGTTCTAGAATAGAATAGTTCTATAGAATAGTCTTGCATGTTTTTGATTTTATCTGATTAAATCATATTTTAGATCCTTTTATTTACTATTTTTTAATATTATAAGTGTTATAATAACATCTAAAAAATACTAAATAAAAATTATTTAGTTTTAAACATCATATGAGATATGATTGATGCATGTCTAGACTAGTTGTAGAATAGTTCTACATAGTTGTCTAGATTAGGGTTTATTTTGATAAGATCAATTTAAATCTATTTTTTAGATTATTATGAGATAATTTAGATCTGAAAACATGCATGATTTGATACATGAGATGTATGCAAAATATTCCATAATTAGATCTGATTTATATATGACATATATGATATAGATCTAAAACTGTTTTGTAGTATTGAATGTTCCAGATTAAGGCGTTCCTCTTGGCCGTCCGGTCATAAGAACGAAGAAGGGTTTCAAGGCCCTCTCTTCCCATTCGATGGGGTGTTCTTATGATGTGTAGGGGTGCTGCGTGTTCGTCCTTAATCAGAAACCCAAAACTTACTCTCTACAAAATCTTAGATCCTGAAACCCAAGGATTTATTGTGCATATTTTGTTTATGAACCCTACTTAATCAAGAATTAAGTTTATGAAATATTAATTAGGTCTAAAATTGAGAATTTTAGATCTAAGACATATTCATAATACTGGGTTCGGGCTTGGGTAGCTCAATTAGGTCTAAGCGGTTGATCAAACCGAATCAAGATTTGGTTAGATGGGATCAACAATGCTTAAATTGACCAGCCTAATAGGATTAAGTCTGGGTCAAGATCGAGTCACGATCAAGCAAGACCTAATTAGGCTCAGAGGTTAGAGTCTGGATTGTAGGGCAAACCCAATTGATTCTGACTTAATAATTTGGTGTCTAAGGTAAGTTTGGGCACATACGATCCGACTGGTTTTTAATTGGAAGCTCCTGATCTGAATACATTCTTGTACGATTAATGGCATATTCCTTCCATCGTCTCACTTACCTGGCCATATCTATTGACACAGTTCTGATCTAAGGTGGTCAATAATTCGAGCTAACCCATCCATTAGGTTAGTCATAATTATTATAACTAAGGCCAAGTCTAGTTTAATGAGACCTGAATCAATTCTCCGCTAAGAAAAGATTAAGTCTGAGGTCTTCCACCCATTGTAAGACATGCGGGCCCTCCGAGGTTGATTGTTCTCTGACTGGATACAGTGCCTCAGTTTGCACCGGGGAAGATGCAACCATGTCTATTAGGCATTGATGCTATGGGCTGGAGGATGAGTTGGGCTCAATATTCTCGATACGGTGAGAGACTCAATTAGGAACCAGTCTATGCAAATGGTGGTCTGACTTAACTAAGGAGTGGATCAATATTCTGGATACGGTGAGATTCATGAATTAGAGATCAAGTTTGAGTGCATCATGATTAGAGAATCATTGAACAAGAGTTGTTCACTCATTGGCTAACCCATCACAAATAACTATTAGGTGAGGTGATGAGTCAGTTGGTGAGACCGCACCACCACACTAGAAATCATTAAATCGTGGAGAATTTTCGCATCTCTATAGAGGGAGTGTAGGGATTTAAGAAAATAGTGGGGGCTAATTTGTTTAAAAATAAAATCTCTAAATAAATTGGTCAAGTCAAAATTACAGTATTTAACTAGAATCTTTGACTCTCTATAGGAAAATGTCTGCATCCAACCCATTGGCACGTATCCTGAACACACGTAGACTGACTGAACCCAATTATAAAGATTGGCTCAGGAACTACAAAATAGTTTTGGGTTTTGAGAAGTTAACCCATGTTTTGGATCAGGACCCTCCCACCTTACCAGCCCGTCCATCTATTGAATAGAGAGCGTCTCTGGAGAAATGGATGTACGAAGACAATAAGGCCAGATATTACATGTTGGGCTTGATGTCTGATAAGCTCCAGTGCCAACATGAGGATATCGGGACTGTTCGCCAAATGTTGGCTCACCTGCAGGAGATGTTTGGTGAACAGAGTCACGCAGCCAAATATCAAGTCACAAAATGACTTTTTAAGGCTAAGATGCATGATGGGCAGTCAGTCCAAGATGACTGTCTGACAATGATCAAGGACATGGAAGAACTTGAGAAGCTCGGTGTGAAGTTAGACTTGGACCTACAGAACGATATTATTCTGCAATCCTTGGTTGATGCATATGGGCAATTCATCATGAATTACCACATGCATAAACTTCAAAATTCCTTGGCCGAATTAATGAATATGCTGGTGAGCTTTCTATGAAAGGTTCTAAAGGCTCAGTTCTTGCTATAGAATGGACTTCTTCCAAAAGAAAGTCTTATGGAAAGAAAAAGAAGTCTACGAAAAAGCAGAAGGTAGAAGGAATAAAGAAGAAGAAGGTAGAGCCGAAGATGAAAGCCGCTGTCAAAGAAAAGTATTTTCATTGCAACAGCGATGGCCGTTGGAAGCGGAACTGCCCCAACTTACCTGGCCACCCTAAAGAACAAGAAGGAAGGTCCTTCTGGAGGTATGCTCGTTATTGAGTCTAACCTTACGATTTCTTCTGCATCCAGTTGGATGCTTGACTCTGGTTTTAGTGCTCATCTGTGCACTTCCATACAGGATCTTGAGGATAGCAGGAGGCTGAGGGATGGAGACATGATCCTACGCATCGGTAATGGAGCAAGAGTTGCTGCAGTAGCCGTGGGAACATATCCTCTTCGATTACTATCTGGTTTAAACTTAGTTTTGAAAGACTGTTATTATGTGCCTACAGCTAGCAGGAATTTGATTTCTGTTTCATGCTTAGCACAAGAAGGCTATGTGATTACCTTCTTTAAGGACCATTGTAACATTCTTTATGAAAGAAAAAAAATTGCAAATGGTTTTCTTATTAATGGTCTTTATCAGCTACATATTGATGTATCTATTCTAACTATCGAGCAAAACATGAATGCCAAACGACCTAGGGATAGTCCAAATGACAGATATCTATGGCATTTGAGATTAGGTCATATAGCAAAAGATAGGATCAATAAATTAGAAAAAAATGGGCTATTGAGTCCGTTGACTTTCCGAGTCATATCCAACTTGTGAATCTTGTCTTCAAGGCAAAATGACTAAACTCCCTTTTGTTGGACATGGGGAGAGGGCCACAGATCTCCTTGCCCTAGTACATACTGATGTGTGTGGCCCATTTGATGTGCCGGCTAGAGGTAATTTTGTCTACTTCATTACCTTTATCGATGATCTATCTAGGTATGGGTATGTGTATCTTATGAGATACAAGTCTGAAGCTTTTGAAAAGTTCATAGAATTTAGACATGAATTAGAAAAATAAACTGAAAAACCTATTAAGATTCTTCGATCAGATCGAGGAGGTGAATACCTTAGTCAGGAATTCCTAGACTATCTAAAGGAAAATGGCATGGTCTCTCAATGGACTCCACCAGGAACACCTCAACTCAACCGGGTTTCAGAACGAAAAAATCGGACCCTATTGGATATGGTTCGATCCATGATGAGCTTCACAGACCTCCCTGATTTCCTTTGGAGACACTCATTGTTGACTTCAATTTATCTACTGAATAGGGTTCCCTCTAAAACTATTCCTACCACACCGTATGAGATATGGCATGGTAAGAAACCAAGTCTGAGTCATCTCAGAATTTGGGGTTGTCCAGCTCATGTCAAAAGACAATAAGTGGATAAGTTAGAGTTTAGGACCTTTAGAGCTCGATTCATAGGATATCCTAAAGAGTCATTAGGATACTATTTCTACATTCCAGAAGACCACAATGTGATTGTGAGTCGACATGCCATATTTCTTGAAAAATAGTTTATTCAAGATAGCGGCATTGGAAAATAGATCAGCTTGATGAGAAAGTCTCACAAGTGAACGAGCTAAGGACCAATTGGAACCAAATCAGGTTGAGCCAATAAGAATACTACCTCCTCCACCTCGTAGATCGGAAAGAGTTTTTCCGTCCCCCTGAGAGATACTTAGGTATTGTTTCAGAGGAAGTAGAGAAAATGTTCCTCGTAGGTAATGGTGCTCATGGTGATGATCCCAAAACCTACAATGAGGCGATATCAAATATTGACTCCGAGAAATGGCTAGAGGCAATGCAGTCAGAAATTGACTTGATGCACTCAAACCAAGTCTGGACCTTGGTAGATCCACCAGAAGGTATAGTACCTATTGGATGTAAATGGATCTTCAAGAGAAAGATTGGTGCAGATGGGAATGTGGAGACATTCAAGGCTAGACTAGTGGCAAAAGGTTATAGTCAATGTGAAGGCATTGACTATCAGAATACCTTTTCTCCAGTGGCTATGCTAAAATTCATTCGCACATTGCTTGCCGTTGCAGCCTATTTCGATTATGAAATATGGCAAATGGATGTGAAAACGGCATTCTTAAATGGATATCTTAAGAAAGATATCTATATGGAACAGCCGCTAGGTTTCACATCCAGTGATACTGATCACAAGGTTTGCAAGCTGCAAAGGTCCATATATGGACTTAAGCAAGCATCTCAGAGCTGGAACACTCATTTCAATGATGTGATCAAAAAGTTTGGTTTCATCAAAAACGAAGAGGAACCGTGTGTTTTCAAAAAGGTTAGTGGGAGCGCTGTTGTCTTCCTTATATTGTACGTGGATGACATCCTCCTTATTGGGAATGATATTCCCATGTTGACGACAGTCAAAATGTGGTTGTCCAAGGAATTCTCCATGAAAGACCTAGGTGAAGCATCCTTTATTCTAGGAATTAAGGTCTATAGGGATAGACCGAGTAAGATGCTAGGACTTTCACAGAAGATGTACATAGAGAAAGTACTAAAGAGGTTTAGTATGGAAAACTCTAAGAGGGGGATTAATACCCTTCAGACATGGTATTCATCTTTCCAAGAAGATGTGCCCTAGCACACCTGAGGAAATAGAACGCATGAGCAAGATCCCTTATGCTTCTGCAATAGGGAGCGTCATGTATGCCATGCTATGTACACAATCTGATATAGCTCCTACTGTGAGTGTCACAAGCAGATATCAGTCAAATCCAGGTGAAGAATACTGGACTTCTGTGAAATATATCCTTAAGTACTTGAGAAGAACTAAGGATATGATGTTGGTCTTTAGTAACAGAGAACTCCAAGTCTAGGGATACATAGACTCGGATTTCATGTCCGATATAGATGATCGAAAGTCGACATCTGGGAGCCTGTTTATGTGCAATGGTGGTACTGTCAGCTGGAAGAGTTCCAAGAAAGTGGTGATATCACCTCATCCACGATTACCTCGAGAAGTGTTACGTCGAGGTCAAGAGAGTCAAATCCACAGATAATGTGGCAGACCCACTTACAAAGCCGTTGGGCCAGCAGAAGTTCGAAGCCCACCTTGAGAAGATGGGACTTAGACTTGTAGCCAATTGGCTTTAGGACAAGTGGGAGATTGTTAGATATATGTGCCCTAGAAGCCAGAATTGGCTGACACTTGTAATACACTTCTAGGGGCAAAATTATAATTTTGACTAATATCAATAAAATGGGTTATTTTCTATCACATATGTGTATTTAGTGTCTGTGATACATCCTTTGAGTTAATGGTAATGATAATTCATATTTTCAAGAGTTGAAAATTTAAGACATGAATAATCATTATTAACTCATAAAATGCTCCCGACCATAGGATCATCACGAGGATGGTGATTGATCCGGAAGGTTGGTGTACAATCGCTTCTCTTTAGTAGATGAGTCTTGAGTCTATGGTGTGGAGACACCAGAGCGAGAGTACAGGTACTCGTTAGAGAATGAGGGCACTGAGCGTGACCACCTCGAGTAGTCATTAGGGAGTCTACCTTCTCGTCAATGACTGACTCGATGCTGCAGTAGTGTGTCTGGTTCTTTGACCTGAGGTGCATCGGCAGTTCACCTTGAGGGTGTTATAGTTTGACTACACCATTACTCGATCTCCTAGCCATATGGAACCCTGAGGTGTATGTTGGCTATAGCATGTTCATTGTAGGAACTGGATGGCATCAAGATGGAATCTATCTACCTCGGTGGTAGAGGAGCAGCCCTATGATAATCATGAGAATCAAGTTCCAGAAGTCCATGGCCATGGCAGAGTGAAATAATAGAAAGAGTTTCTATTTAGATTTTCACATCGGACTCGAATCGAATGATTACATCATATGACAGAGACTAGGGTTTGACGAGTTTCACCTTAACCCTAATCTGATCGGGGCTCAAGATAGAAGAACTTAATCACACAGGTAGCTGCACCAAGAGGTTCGCATTCAGCTCTGATGGGTTGCCACCATATACTGCTAGGTGTCACTGGTGGATTTTGGGAGCAATTAGAATGATTTAGATGATCGATCATTCTAGCTGTTCGAATCAGAAGAGTTCTGATCCATCGAAAGGAGTTTCGATGATGTCGATGATAGAGATCATGACATATCCCATTACCATACAGAACTGAACCTAACTGGGTCACACAAACAAGGGTTTGAATCTGGTGATCATCAATTGAACTGATCCAGTTCAATTGATCTGAATGAGATTCAATTAGGTTCAAGGAAAATCGTGCTAGCACTCGATTGAACCTAACGTTCTTCTTTTACTATCATAAATAAGTTGTCCTGACTGAGCCAAAGGAGTTTGTGCTCAATCAGAGGCCTTCATATGGTCTGACTGGAGGTTGTCCAAGTCAGAAAAGGTTGTCTTATTTTGTAAGACATTACCTGCCATTTTTGGTCACCTGCCATTTCTTGTTCTTTGACTTTGGTCAAAAGTCTACCTTTGACTGGTCAAATGTTGACCATTGACACTTTGACTTTTGACCACATGTCATGCACCTATTGGAGAGCTGGTGGGGGCCTGTCCCCCTACCAGAACCTGGCAAGGAGGAGGGCGCACGCCACCCTAGGCGTGTACCCAAGTTGGAGGCGCCTAGGAGTCCTTGTTGGACAAGGACTCCATCTCCTTTTTGGATTCCAATTAGAGTTCTTCTAAGAACCAACTTTGACTGGTCTTAGGCACCCTCTAAGGAGGAATCCAAGGGACTCTATTCCCACCAATCAGATTTAGATCTGATTTCACAAAGGGTTGTGATTGGTTGGGAAGAAGAGAAGTTGGATCACAGTCAGTCTATAAATAAGATCCTGTGCCCAACTCAAATTATATGAGATGATTGAGAAAAGAATTTCCATATGCCCAAAGGCCTTCTCTTATCTCCTCCTCCATGCCAAAGCTTCTTCTCCCTCTCCTCTCAACGTCCAAAATAGTTTTGGAGCTTGGTTGGTGCGATCCAGATCAAAGAAAGGCGATCAAAAGCAAGAAGGCTGCACTGCTACAAAGGACGACTGCTGATCTTCAAAAGGAGTTTTGAAGATCCTCCAGATAAGATCTAGATCTAATTTTTGGAGATGTGATAGAGAAGAAGAGGATCTCTAGATCCAGCCCTAGTGGATATCAGTAGAGGCCAGGCGCTTGCATGGCTAGATCCAGAACCTTTCGTTGCATACAGGATCATCAACGGGTAATTGGATTACCCAAATCAGGTAAATTAAATTTGATTTAATTTATCCTTATTTTATTTTATTTATTAAAATAATAAGAATCAGATCTGAAATATATCTCTTGATTTGATCAGATCTGAACGAATCTGGACCGAGAAATCAGGATTTCCCTTCAAGTGTTTCCATTGCAACAGCGACGGCCATTGGAAGCAGAACTGCCCTACTTACCTGGCCACCCTGAAGAATAAGAAGGAAGGTCCTTCTGGAGGTATGCTCATTATTAAGTCTAATCTTACGGTTTCTTCTGCATCCAGTTGGGTGCTTGACTCTGATTCTAGTGCTCATCTATGTACTTCCATGCAGGGTCTTGAGGATAGCAGGAGGCTGAGGGATGGAGACATGATCCTATGCATCGGTAATGGAGCAAGAGTTGCTACAGTAGTCGTGGGAACATATCCTCTTCGATTACCATCTGGTTTAGACTTAGTTTTGAAAGACTATTATTATGTGCCTGCAGCTAGCAGGAATTTGATTTCTATTTCATGCTTAGCACAAGAAGGCTATGTGATTACCTTCTTTAAGGATCATTGTAACATTCTTTATGAAAGAAATAAAATTGCAAATGGTTTTCTTATTAATGGTCTTTATCAGCTACATATTGATGTACCTGTTCTAACTATCGAGCAAAATGTGAATGCCAAACGACCTAGGGATAGTCCAAATGATAGGTATCTATGGCACCTAAGATTAGGTCATATAGCAGAAGATAGGATCAACAAATTAAAGAAAAATGGGCTATTGAGTCCATTGACTTCCGAGTCATATCCAACTTGTGAATCTTATCTTCAAGGCAAAATGACTAAACTCCCTTTTGTTGGACATGGGGAAAGGGCCATAGATCTTCTTGCCCTAGTACATACTGATGTGTGCAGCCCATTTGATGTGCCGGCTAGAGGCAATTTTGTCTACTTCATTACCTTTACCGATGATCTATCTAGGTAAGGATATGTGTATCTTATGAGACATAAGTCTGAAGCTTTTGAAAAGTTCAAAGAATTTATACATGAAGTAGAAAAACAAACTAAAAACCTATTAAGGTTCTTCGATCAGATCGAGGAGGTGAATACCTTAGCCGGGAATTCCTAGACTATCTCAAGGATAATAGCATAGTCTCTTAATGGACTCCACCAGGAACACCTCAACTCAGTGGGGTTTCAGAATAGAGAAATCGAACTCTATTGGATATGGTTCGATCCATGATGAGCTTCACAGACCTTCCTGATTTTCTTTGGGGACATTCATTGTTAACTTCAATTTATCTATTGAATAGGGTTCTCTCTAAAATCATTTCTTCCACACCGTATGAGATATGGCATGGTAAGAAACCAAGTCTGAGTCATCTCAGAATTTGGGGTTGTCCGGCTCATGTCAAAAGACAACAAGCGGACAAGTTAGAGTTTAGGTCCTTCAGAGCTCGATTCATAGGATATCCTAAAGAGTCATTAGGATACTATTTCTACATTCCAAGAAGACCATAATGTGATTGTGAGTCGACATGCCATCTTTCTTGAAAAATAATTTATTCAAGATAGCGGCATTAGAAAGCAGATCAAGCTTGATGAGAAAGTCTCATAAGTACAATGAGCTAAGGACCAATTGGAACCAAATCAGGTTGGGCCAATAAGAACACTACCTCCTCCACCTCGTAGATCGGAAAGAGTTTCCCATCCTCCTAAAAGATACTTAGGTATTATTTCAGAGGACGTAGAGGAAATGTTCCTTATAGGTAATGGTGCTCATGGTGATGACCCCAAAACCTACAACGAGGTGATATCATATATCGACTACGAAAAATGGCTAGAGGCAATGCAGTCAGAAATTGACTCGACGCACTCAAACCAAGTCTAGACCTTGGTAGATCCATCAGAAGGTATAGTACCTATTGGATGTAAATGGATCTTCAAGAAAAAGATTGATACAGATAGAAATGTAGAGACATTCAAGGCTAGACTAGTGGCTAAAGGTTATAGTCAACGCAAAGGCATTGACTATCAAGATACCTTTTCCCCAATGGCTATGCTAAAATCCATCCGCACATTGCTTGCCGTTGCAGTTTATTTTGATTATGAAATATGGCAAATGGATGTGAAAACGATATTCTTAAATGGATATCTTGAGGAAGATATCTATATGGAAGAGCCACTAGGTTTCACATCCAGTGATACAGATCACAAGGTTTGCAAGCTGCAAAGGTCCATATATGGACTTAAGCAAGCATCTCGGAGTTGGAACACTCGTTTTAATGATGTAATCAAAATGTTTGGTTTCATCAAAAATGAAGAGAAATCATGTGTTTTCAAAAAGGTCAGTGGGAGCACTGTTGTCTTCCTCGTATTGTACGTGGATGACATCCTCCTTATTGGGAATGATGTTTCCATGTTAACAACAGTCAAAATATGGTTGTCCAAGAAATTCTCCATGAAAGATCTAGGCGAAGCATCCTTTATTTTAGGAATTAAGGTCTATAGGGATAGACCGAATAGGATGCTAGGACTTTCACAGAAGATGTACATAGAGAAAGTAATAAAGAGGTTTAGTATGGAAAACTCTAAGAGGGGATTAATACCCTTCAGACATGGTATTCATCTTTTCAAGAAGATGTGCCCCAACACACCTGAGGAAATAGAACGCATGAGCAAGATCCCTTATGCTTCTGCAATAGGGAGCCTCATGTATGCCATGCTATGTACACGACCTGATATAGCCCATGCTGTGAGTGTCACAAGTAGATATCAGTCAAATTCAGGTGAAGAATACCTTAAGTACTTGAGAAGAACTAAGGATATGGTGTTGGTCTTTGGTAACGGAGAACTCCAAGTCTAGGGATACACAGACTCAGATTTCATGTCCGACATAGATGATCGAAAGTGGACATCTGAGAGTCTGTTTATATACAATGGTGGTGCTGTCAGCTGAAAGAGTTCCAAGCAAACCATGATAGCAGATTCCACCATGGAAGTAGAATATATCGTTGCATCAGAAGCTGTGAAGGAAGCATTCTGGTATAAGAAGTTTGCTGCAGAAATCGAAGTAATGCCATCAGATGCCATTCCTCTATACTGCGACAACAATGGTGCCATAGCCCTTGCTAAGGAGCCGAGGTCTCACCAGAAATACAAGCATATTGAGTGGCGATACCACCTCATCCGCGATTACCTCGAGAAGGATTATGTCGAGGTCAAGAGAGTCAACTCCGCAGATAATGTGGCAGACCCACTTACAAAGCCGTTGGGCCAGCAGAAGATCGAAGCCCACCTTGAGAAGATGGGACTTAGACTTGTAGCCAATTGGCTTTAGGACAAGTGGAAGATTGTTAGATATATGTGCCCTAGAAGCCAGAATTGGCTGACACTTGTAATACACTTCTAGGGGCAAAATTGTAATTTTGACTAAATATCAATAAAATGGGTTATTTTCTATCACATATGTGTATTTAGTGTCTGTGATACATCCTTTGAGTTAATGGTAATGATAATTCATATTTTCAAGAGTTGAAAATTTAAGACATGAATAATCATTATTAACTCATAAAATGCTCCCGACCATAGGATCATCACGAGGATGGTGATTGATCCGAAAGGTTGGTGTACAATCGCTTCTCTTTAGTAGATGAGTCTTGAGTCTACGGTGTGGAGACACCGGAGCGAGAGTATAGGTACTCGTTAGAGAACGAGGGCACTGAGCGTGACCACCTCGAGTAGTCATTAGGGAGTCTACCTTCTCGTCAATGACTGACTCGATGCTGCAGTAGTGTGTCTGGTTCTTTGACCTGAGGTGCATCGACAGTTCACCTTGAGGGTGTTATAGTTTGACTACACCATTACTCGGTCTCCTAGCCATATGGAACCCTGAGGTGTATGTTGGCTATAGCATGTTCATTGTAGGAACTGGATGGCATCAAGATGGAATCTATCTACCTCGGTGGTAGAGGCAGCAGCCCTATGATGATCATGAGAATCAAGTCCTAGAAGCCCATGGCCATGGCAGAGTGAAATAATAGAAAGAGTTTCTATTTAGATTTTCACATTGGACTTGAATCGAATGATTACATCATATGACAGAAACTAGGGTTTGACGAGTTCACCTTAACCCTAATCTGATCGGGGCTCAAGATAGAAGAACTTAATCACATAGGTAGCTGCACCAAGAGGTTTGCATTCAGCTCTGATGGGTTGCCACCATATACTGCTAGGTGTCACTGGTGGATTTTGGGAGCAATTAGAATGATTTAGATGATCGATCATTCTAAGCTGTTTCGAATCAGAAGAGTTCTGATCCATCGAAAGGAGTTTCGATGATGTCGATGATAGAGATCATGACATATCCCATTACCATATAGAACTAAACCTAACTGGGTCACACAAACAAGGGTTTGAATCTGGTGATCATCAATTGAACTGATCTAGTTCAATTGATCTGAATGAGATTCAATTAGGTTCAAGGAAATCGTGCTAGCACTCGATTGAACCTAACATTTTTCTTTTGCTATCATAAATAAGTTGTCCTGTCTGAGCCAAAGGAGTTTGTGCTCAATCAGAGGCCTTCATATGGTCTGACTGGAGGTTGTCCAAGTCAGAAAAGGTTATCTTATTTTGTAAGACATTACCTACCATTTTTGGTCACCTACCATTTCTTGTTCTTTGACTTTGGTCAAAAGTCTACCTTTGACTAGTCAAATGTTGACCATTGACACTTTGACTTTTATCCATGTGTCACACACCTATTGGAGACCTGGTGGGAGCCTATCCCCCTGCCAGAACCTGGCAAGGAGGAGGGTGCACGCCATCCTAGGCATGCGCCTAAGCTGGAGGCGCCTAAAAGTCCCTGTTGGACAGGGACTCCATCTCCTTTTTGAATTCCAATTAGAGTTCTCCTAAGAACCAACTTTGACTGGTCTTAGGCACCCTCTAAGGAGGAATTCAAGGGATTCTATTCTCACCAATCAGATTTAGCTCTGATTTCACAAAGAATTGTGATTAGTTGGGAAGAAGAGTTGGATCACAAACAATCTATAAATAAGACCTTACGCCCAACTCAAATTAAGTTTGAGAAACTAAAACCCCACGCCCCAAGGCTGCCTCTCCCCTCTTCCTCCACACCAAACCACCTTCTCCCTCTCCTCTCCATGGTCAAAAAGAGTTTTGGATTTTTGGTTGGTGTGATCCAGATCAAAGAAAGGCGACTGAAAGCTAGAAGGCTGCACTGTTGTAAAGGACGACTGCTGATCTTCGAAAAAAGTTTTGAAGATCCTTCAGATTAGATCCAGATTTGATTTTTGGAGACATGATAGAGAAGAAAAGGATCTCCAGATCTAGCCCGAGTGGATACCAGTAGAGGCCAGGTTCTTGCGTGGCTAGATTCAGAACCTTCCGCTGCATACAGGATCATCAATGGGTAATAGGATTACCTACTTCAAGGTAAATTAAATTTGATTTAATTTATCTAATTTTATTTTAGTTTCTAAAATAATTAGATCTGAAGCATCTCAGATCTGATCTAGATCAAAGAGAAAAATTTTTGAAATATATCTCTTGATCTGATCAAATCTGAATGAACTTGATCCAAAAAATTAGGATTATCCTTCAGATCTCCAGGTCTAGTCTGAGTGGATATCGATAGAGGCCAGGTGCTTGCGTGGCAAGATCCAGAATCTTAGGCTATCAGTGGATCATCAACGGGTAATCGGATTACCTATATCAAGGTAAAACTAATTTAGATTTAATTTAATTTAATTTTTTTATTTATCAAATTATAAAATTAGATCTGAAAAGTATTAGATCTGATTTAGATCTAATAGAAAATTTTTGAAATATTTCTCTTCATCCAATCAAATTTTAACGAACCTGACCCAGAAAATCAAGATTTTTCATTCAACTAGTATCAGAGCCAGGTTTCCATAAAATTTATTTAGATCTAATTTAATTTGATAAATTAGTACTTTCAAATATCACATGAGATGTGATTAGATCTAAAATTATAAAATTAAAAAATTAAAATTAATTAATTTAGATCTAATATGTATGAGATACATAACTAGAATAGGTATAGAATTATTCTATGTGTAGTCTAGTATAATCATAATTTTTATTTGATTAAATATAATTTTTAGATCTATTCATTTACTATTTTTTGATATTATAAATATTATAATCATGTGTAAAAATAAAAAATAAATTTAATTTAATTTATTCATATGAGATATGATAGTTGCATATTTAAACTAGTTGTAGAATAGTTCTACAATAGGATCTAGATTAAATTTTATTTGATGAGATCAAATTTAAATTTAATTTTTTAGATGATTATGAGATAATTTAGATATGAAAAATATGTATGATATGATGTATACAAAACATGTTTTAATTAGATCAATTTTTTTATATGAGATATATGCTTAGATCTAATTAGTTTTTGTAGATTAGTTGTATTTCTGATTCAGGCGTTCTCCTTGGCCGTCCGATCATAAGAACAAAGTAGGGTTTAAAGATCCTCTCTTTCCATTCGATGGGATATTCTTATGATGTGTAGGGGTGCGCGCGTTCGTCCTTAATCAGAAATTGAAAACTTACTTTCTGCAAAATCCTAGATCCTGAAATCCTAGGATCTTATTTACATGATTTATTTATGAATCCTAAACTTAATTAAGAATTAAGATTATGAAACATATTAGGTCTAAAATTAAAAATTTTTAGATCTAAGACATGTTTATAAAATTGGGTTTGGGCTTGGGTAGCTCAATTAGGTCTAGCGATTGATTGAACAGAATCAAGAGTTGGTTAGATGGGATCAACAATGCTTAAATTGACTAGCCTAATAGGTTTAAGTCTGGGTCAAGATCGAGTCACATGAGTGATCAATCAAGCTAAGACCTAATTAGGCTCAGTGGTTAGAGTCTGGATTGTAGGCCAATCCAATTGGTTTTGGCTCAATAATTTGGTGTCAAGGTAAGTTTGGCTGATATGACCGACTGGTTTTTCATTGAGAGCTACTGGACTCGAATGCATTCTTGTCGAGTTAATGGCATATTCCTTCCACCGATCTCACTTACCTGGCCATGTTTTTTGACTCTATTCTAATCTGAGGTGGTCAATAATCCGAGCTAACCCATGCCACTAGGTTAGTCATAATGGTTATGACTATGTCAAGTCTAGTTTAATGAGACCTAAATCAAATCTCCCTAAGAAAAGATTATGTATAAGATCTTCCACCATTGTAGATGTGCGGGGCCTTTCCGGGGTTGATTATTCTCGGCTGGTTACAGTGGCTTAGTTGCACCGAGAAGATGCAACCATGTCTATTAGGCATTGGATGCTATGGGCTGGATGATGAATTGAGCTCAATATTTTAGATACGGTGAGAGACTCAATTAGGAATCCAATCTGTGCAAATGGTGGGTCTGACTTAACTAAGGAGTGGATCAATATTTCAGACATGGTGAGATTCATGAATTAGAGACCATGTTTGGGTGCATCATGATTAGTGAATCATTGAACAAGAGTTGTTCACTCATTGGCTAACCCATCACCAATAACTATTAGGTGAGATGATGAGTCAGTCGGTGGAACTGCACCACCCACTAAAAATCAGTAATCATGGAGAGTTTTGCATCTCTACAGAGGAAGTGTAGGGATCCAAGAAAATAGTGGGAGCTAATTTATTTTAAAAATAAAATTTCTAAATAAATTGGTTAAGTCTTAATTACAGTATCTAACTAGAAACTTTGACTCTCTACAAAAAAATGTCTGCATCCAACCCACTAGCACGAATCCTGGACACCCATAGACTGACTGGACCAAATTATAAGGATTGGCTTTGAAACTTCAAAATCATTTTGGATTCTGAGAAGTTAACTCATGCACTGGACCAGGACCCTCCCACCTTACCAGCTTGTCCATTTGCTAAGCAGAGAGCATCTCTGGAAAAGTGGATAGATGATGATAACAAGGTCAGATATTACATGTTGGGCTTGATGTCTGATGACCTTCAGTACCAACATGAAGATATCAGGATTGCTCGCCAAATGTTGGCTCACCTACAGGAGATGTTTGTTGAATAGAGTTACACAGCCAAGTATCAAGTCACTAAACGATCGTTCAAGGCTAAGATGCGTGATGGACAGTCAGTCCAAGATCATTATCTGATGATGATCAAGGACATGAAAGAGCTTGAGAAGCTCAGAGTGAGGTTGGACTTGGATCTACAGAATGATATAATTCTGTAATCTTTGACTGATGCATATGGATAGTTCATCATGAACTACCATATGCATAAACGTCAAAACTCCTTGGTCGAACTTATGAACATGCTGGTTGAAGAAAAATCCTAATTTTTCGAACCAGGTTCGTTCAAATCTGATTGGATCAAGAGATATATCTTAAAAAAAATTTTCTTAGATCCAAATTAGATCTAGAATGTTTCAGATCTAATTTTTATTACTCTGTAAAAAAATAAAATATAAAAAAATTAAATCATATTTAATTTACCTTGATGTAGGGTAATCCTATTACCCATTGATGATCCTGTAAGCAACGAAAGGTTCTGGATCTAGCCACGCAAGTGCCTAGCCTCTATCGATATCCACTCAGGCTGGATCTAGAGATCCACTTCTTCTCTATCATGTCCCCAAAAATTAGATCTGAATCTGATTTGGAGGATCTTCAAAACAACTTTTGAAGATCAGCAGTTGTCCTTTATAGCAGTGCAGTCTTCTAGCTTTCTATCGCCTTTCTCTCATCTAGATTGCACCAACTTAGATCCCAAACTACTTTGGGCGTGGAGAGGAGAGGGAGATGATGGACTTGGCATGGAGGAGGAAGAGAGAGGCAACCTTGTCGCATGGAAATTTTTCATATCTTTTTGAGTTGGGCATAGGGTCTTATTTATAGACTATGCATGATCCAACTCCTCTTCTTCCCAATCAATCACAACCCTTTATGAAATCAGATCTAAATCTGATTGGTGGGAATAAAGTCCCTTGGATTCATCCTTAGATGGCACCTAAGACCAGTCAATGTTGGTTCTTAGGAGGAGTCTAATTGAAATCCAAAAAGGAGGAGTCCCTGTCCAACAGGGACTCCTGGGCGCCGCAAACTTGGCGTGCGCCCTCCTCCTTGCTAGGTTTTGGCTGGGGGACAGGCCCCCACCAGCTCTCCAATAGGCGCGTGACATGTGGACAGAAGTCAAAGTGTCAATGGTCAACATTTGACCAGTCAAAGGTCAACTTTTGAGCAAAGTCAAAGGATGAGAAATGGCAGGTAACCAAAAATGGCAGATATTGTCTTACAAAATAAGACAACCCTTTTCTGACCTTGGACAAGGCTCCAGTCAGACCATAGTGAAGGCCTCTGATTCGAGCACAAACTCCTTTGGCTCAGTCAGGACAACTTATTTATGATAGTAAAAGAAGAACGTTAGGTTCAATCGAGTGCTAGCACGATTTCCTTGAACCTAATTGAATCTCATTCAGATCAATTGAACTGGATCAGTTCAATTGATGATCACCAGATTCAAACCCTTGTTTGTGTGACCCTAGTTAGGTTCAGTTCTGTATGGTAATGGGATATGTCATGATCTCTATCATCGACATCATCGAAACTCCTTTCGATGGATCAGAACTCTTCTGATTCGAACAGCTAGAATGATCGATCATCTAAATCATTCTAATTGCTCCCAAAATCCACCAGTGACACCTAGCAGTATATGGTGGCAACCCATCAGAGCTGAATGCGAACCTCTTGGTGCAGCTACCTGTGTGATTAAGTTCTTCTATCTTGAGCCCCGATCAGATTAGGGTTAAGGTGAACTCGTCAAACCCTAGTTTCTGTCATATGATGTAATCATTCGATTCAAGTCCGATGTGAAAATCTAAATAGAAACTCTTTCTATTATTTCACTCTGCCATGGCCATGGGCTTCTGGACTTGATTCTCATGATCATCATAGGGCTGCTCCTCTACCACCGAGGTAGATAGATTCCATCTTGATGCAATCCAGTTCCTACAATGAACATGCTATAGCCAACATACACCTCAGGGTTCCATATGGCTAGGAGACCGAGTAATGGTGTAGTCAAACTATAACACCCTCAAGGTGAACTGCCGATGCACCTCAGGTCAAAGAACCAGACACACTACTGCAGCATCGAGTCAGTCATTGACGAGAAGGTAGACTTCCTAATGACTACTCGAGGTGGTCACGCTCAGTGCCCTCGTTCTCTAACGAGTACCTGTACTCTCGCTCCGGTGTCTCCACACCATAGACTCAAGACTCATCTACTAAAGAGAAGCGATTGTACACCAACCTTCCGGATCAATCACCATCCTCGTGATGATCCTATGGTCGGGAGCATTTTATGAGTTAATAATGATTATTCATGTCTTAAATTTTCAACTCTTGAAAATATGAATTATCATTACCATTAACTCAAAGGATGTATCACAGACACTAAATACACATATGTGATAGAAAATAACCCATTTTATTGATTATAGTCAAAATTATAATTTTGCCCCTAGAAGTGTATTACAAGTGTCAGCCAATTCTGGCTTCTAGGGCACATATATCTAACAATCTCCCACTTGTCCTAAAGCCAATTGGCTACAAGTCTAAGTCCCATCTTCTCAAGGTGGGCTTCGATCTTCTGCTGGCCCAACGGCTTTGTAAGTGGGTCTGCCACATTATCTGTGGAGTTGACTCTCTTGACCTCGACGTAACCCTTCTCGAGGTAATCACGGATGAGGTGGTATCGCCGCTCAATGTGCTTGGATTTTTGGTGAGACCTCGGCTCCTTAGCAAGGGCTATGGCGCCATTGTTGTCGCAGTATAGAGGAATGGCATCTGATGGCATTACTCCAATTTCTGCAGCAAACTTCTTGTACCAGAATGCTTCCTTCGCAGCCTCTGATGCAGCGATATATTCTGCTTCCATGGTGGAATCTGCTATCATAGTTTGCTTGGAACTCTTCCAGCTGACAGCACCACCATTGCACACAAACAGACTCCCAGATGTCGACTTTCGATCATCTATATCGGACATGAAATCCGAGTCTGTGTATCCCTGGACTTGGAGTTCTCCATTACCAAAGACCAACATCATATCCTTAGTTCTTCTCAAGTACTTAAGGATACATTTCACAGAAGTCCAGTGTTCTTCACCTGGATTTGACTGATATCTGCTTGTGACACTCACAGCATGGGCTATATCAGGTCGTGTACATAGCATGGCATACATGAGGCTCCCTATTGCAGAAGCATAAGGGATCTTGCTCATGCGTTCTATTTCCTCAGGTGTGCTAGGGCACATCTTCTTGGAAAGATGAATACCATGTCTGAAGGGTATTAATCCCCTCTTAGAGTTTTCCATACTAAACCTCTTTAGTACTTTCTCTATGTACATCTTCTGTGAAAGTCCTAGCATCCTATTCGGTCTATCCCTATAGACCTTAATTCCTAGAATAAAGGATGCTTCACCTAGGTCTTTCATGGAGAATTCCTTGGACAACCATAATTTTGACTGTTGTCAATCATGGGAATATCATTCCCAATAAGGAGGATGTCATCCACGTACAATACGAGGAAGACAACAGCGCTCCCACTGACCTTTTTGAAAACACATGGTTCCTCTTCATTTTTGATGAAACCAAACTTTTTGATCACATCATTGAAACGAGTGTTCCAGCTCCGAGATGCTTGCTTAAGTCCATATATGGACCTTTGCAGCTTGCAAACCTTGTGATCAGTATCACTGGATGTGAAACCTAGCGGCTGTTCCATATAGATATCTTCCTCAAGATATCCATTTAAGAATGCCGTTTTCACGTCCATTTGCCATATTTCATAATCGAAATAGGCTGCAACGGCAAGCAATGTGCGGATGGATTTTAGCATAGCCACTGGGAAAAGGTATCCTGATAGTCAATGCCTTCGCGTTGACTATAACCTTTTGCCACTAGTCTAGCCTTGAATGTCTCCACATTCCCATCTGCACCAATCTTTCTCTTGAAGATCCATTTACACCCAATAGGTACTATACCTTCTGGTGGATCTACCAAGGTCCAGACTTGGTTTGAGTGCATCGAGTCAATTTCTGACTGCATTGCCTCTAGCCATTTCTCGGAGTCGATATCTGATATCGCCTCGTTGTAGGTTTTGGGATCATCACCATGAGCACCATTACCTACGAGGAACATTTTCTCTACTTCCTCTGAAATAATACCTAAGTATCTTTCAGGGGGATGGAAAACTCTTTTCCGATCTACGAGGTGGAGGAGGTAGTGTTCTTATTGGCTCAACCTGATTTGGTTCCAATTGGTCCTTAGCTCGTTGTACTTGTGAGACTTTCTCATCAAGCTTAATCTGCTTTCCAATGCCGCTATCTTGAATAAACTATTTTTCAAGAAAGATGGCATGTCGACTCACAATCACATTGTGGTCTTCTGGAATGTAGAAATAGTATCCTAATGACTCTTTAGGATATCCTATGAATCGAGCTCTAAAGGACCTAAACTCTAACTTGTCCGCTTGTTGTCTTTTGACATGAGCCGGACAACCCCAAATTCTGAGATGACTCAGACTTGGTTTCTTACCGTGCCATATCTCATACGGTGTGGTAGGAACGGTTTTAGAGGGAACCCTATTCAGTAGATAAATTGAAGTTAACAATGAGTGTCCCCAAAGAAAATCAGGGAGGTCTGTGAAGCTCATCATGGATCGAACCATATCCAATAGAGTCCGATTTCTCCATTCTGAAACCCCGTTGAGTTGAGGTGTTCCTGGTGGAGTCCATTGAGAGACTATGCCATTTTTCCTTGAGATAGTCTAGGAATTTTCGGCTAAGGTATTCACCTCCTCGATCTGATCGAAGAACCTTAATGGGTTTTTCCAGTTTGTTTTTCTACTTCATGTCTGAATTCTTTGAACTTTTCAAAAGCTTCAGACTTGTGTCTCATAAGATACACATACCCATACCTAGACAGATCATCGGTAAAGGTAATGAAGTAGACAAAATTGCCTCTAGCCGGCACATCAAATGGGCCGCACACATCAGTATGTACTAGGGCAAGGAGATCTGTGGCCCTCTCCCCATGTCCAACAAAAGGGAGTTTAGTCATTTTGCCTTGAAGACAAGATTCACAAGTTGGATATGACTCGGAAGTCAATGGACTCAATAGCCCATTTTTCTCCAATTTGTTGATCCTATCTTCTGCTATATGACCTAATCTCAGGTGCCATAGATATCTGTCGTTTGGACTATCCCTAGGTCGTTTGGCATTCACGTTTTGCTCGATAGTTAGAATAGGTACATCAATATGTAGCTGATAAAGACCATTAATAAGGAAACCATTTGCAATTTTATTTCTTTCATAAAGAATGTTACAATGGTCCTTAAAGAAGGTAATCACATAGCCTTCTTGTGCTAAGCATGAAACAGAAATCAAATTCCTGCTAGCTGCAGGCACATAATAACAGTCTTTCAAAACTAAGTCTAAACCAGATGGTAATCGAAGAGGGTATGTTCCCACGACTACTGTAGCAACTCTTGCTCCATTACCGATGCGTAGGATCATGTCTCCATCCCTCAGCCTCCTGCTATCCTCAAGACCCTGCATGGAAGTGCACAGATGAGCACTAGAACCAGAGTCAAGCACCCAACTGGATGCAGAAGAAACCGTAAGGTTAGACTCAATAACGAGCATACCTCCAGAAGGACCTTCCTTCTTGTTCTTCAGGGTGGCCAGGTAAGTAGGGCAGTTCCGCTTCCAATGGCCGTCGCTGTTGCAATGGAAACACTTTCCTTTGACATCGGCCTTTCTTCTTCGGCTCTGCCTTCTTCTTCTTTGATCCTTCCACCTTTTGCTTTTTCACAGACTTCTTTTTCTTTCCATAAGACTTTCTTTTGGAAGAAGTCCATTCCATAGCAAGAACTGAGCCTTTAGAACCTTTCATAGAAAGCTCAGCGGTAACCAGCATATTCATTAATTCGGCCAAGGAATTTTGAAGTTTATGCATGTGGTAATTCATGATGAATTGCCCATATGCATCAGTCAAGGATTGCAGAATAATATCATTCTGCAGGATCCAAGTCTAACTTCACACCGAGCTTCTCAAGCTCTTCCATGTCCTTGATCATTGTCAGACAGTGATCTTGGACTGACTGCCCATCACGCATCTTAGCCTTAAAAAGTCATTTCGTGACTTGATATTTGGCTGCGCGACTCTGTTCACCAAACATCTCCTGCAGGTGAGCCAACATTTGGCGAGCAGTCCCGATATCTTCATGTTGGCGCTGGAGCTCATCAGACATCGAGCCCAACATGTAATATCTGGCCTTATTATCTTCGTCTATCCATTTTTTCAGAGACGCTCTCTGTTCAAGTGGATGGACGGGCTGGTAAGGTGGGAGGGTCCTGGTCCAAATACATGGGTTAACTTCTCGAAACCCAAAATAATTTTGTAGTTCCTGAGCCAATCTTTATAATTGGGTCCAGTCAGTCTATGTGTGTCCAGGATACGTGCCTAATGGGTTGGACGCAGACATTTTTCTGTAGAGAGTCAAAGATTCTAGTTAGATACTGTAATTATGACTTGACCAATTTATTTAGGGATTTTATTTTTAAACAAATTAGCTCTCACTATTTTCTCGGATCCCTACACTCCCTCTGTAGAGATGCGAAAATCTCCATGATTAATGATTTCTAGTGGGTGGTGCGGTCTCACCAACTGACTCATCACCTCACCTAACAGTTATTGGTGATGGGTTAGCCAATGAGTGAACAACTCTTGTTCAATGATTCTCTAATCATGGTGCACCCAAACTTGGTCTCTAATTCATGAATCTCACCGTATCCGAAATATTGATCCACTCCTTAGTTAAGTCAGACCCACCATTTGCATAGACTGGGTTCCTAATTGAGTCTCTCACCGTATCCAAAATATTGAGCCCAACTCATCCTCCAGCCCATAGCATCCAATGCCTAATAGACATGGTTGCATCTTTCGGTGCAACTGAGCCACTGTATCCAGCCGAGAACAATCAACCCCGGGAAGGGCCCGCACATCTACAATGGTGGAAGACCTCAGACTTAATCTTTTCTTAGGGAGAATTGATTCAGGTCTCATTAAACTAGACTTGTCATAGTCATAACAATTATGACTAACCTAGTGGCATGGGTTAGCTCGGATTATTGACCACCTCAGATCAGAACTGTGTCAACAGATATGGCCAGGTAAGTGAGACCGGTGGAAGGAATATGCCATTAACTCGTACAAGAATGCATTCAGGTCGAGTAGCTTCCAATTAAAAACCAGTCGGTCGTATGTGCCAAACTTACCTTAGACACCAAATTGTTGAGTCAGAACCAATTGGGTTAGCCTACAATCCAGACTCTAACCTCTGAGCCTAATTAGGTCTTGCTTGATCGTGACTCGATCTTGACCCAGACTTAATCCTATTAGGCTGGTCAATTTAAGCATTGTTGATCCCATCTAACCAACTCTTGATTCGGTTTGATCAACCGCTTAGACCTAATTGAGCTACCCAAGCCCGAACCCAGTATTATGAATATGTCTTAGATCTGAAATTCTCAATTTTAGACCTAATTAATATTCCATAATCTTAATTTCTTAATTAAGTAGGGTTCATAAACAAAATATGCACAATAAATCCTAGGGTTTCAGGATCTAGGGTTTTGCAGAAAGTAAGTTTTGGATTTCTGATTAAGGACGAACACGCAGCACCCCTACACATCATAAGAACACCCCATCGAATGGGAAGAGAGGGCCTTTAAACCCTTCTTCATTCTTATGACCGGACGGCCAAGAGGAACGCCTTAATCAGGAACATGCAATACTACAAAATAGTTTTAGATCTATATCATATATCTCATATACAAATTAGATCTAATCATGGCATATTTTGCATACATCTCATGTATCGAATCATGCATATTTTTCAGATCTAAATTATCTCATAATAATCTAAAAAATTAGATTTAAATTGATCTAATCAAAATAAATTCTAATCTAGATAATTATGTAGAACTATTCTACAACTAGTCTAGACATGCATCAATCATATCTCATATGTTTAAAATTAAATAATTTTTATTTACTATTTTTTAGATATTATTATAACCATTATAATATCAAAAAATAGTAAATAAATAGATCTAAAATATGATTTAATCAAATTAAATCAAAAACATGCAAGACTATTCTATAGAACTATTCTATTTTAGAACTAGTCATGCATATTTTCTAATCTTAGATCCAAATCATTTAATTTTAATTTTTTCTGATTTTCAGATCTGATCACATCTCATGTGACATCTAAAATCACTTATTTTTTTAATTAAAATAAATTTAAAATTCAGATCTAAACACTTTTAGAACCTTGGCTCTGATACCAGTTGAAGGAAAATCCTGATTTCCCGGATCCAGGTTCGTTCAGATCTGATCAGATCAAGAGATATTTTAGATCTAGATTTTTATTATTTTAATAAATAAAATAAAATTAGATAAATTAAATCAAATTTAATTTACCTTGATTGGGTAATCCTATTACCCGTTGATGATCCTGTAATGCAGCGGAAGGTTCTGGATCTAGCCACGCAAGTGCCTGGCCTCTACCGGTATCCACTCAGGTTGGATCTGGAGATCCTCTTCTTCTCTATCACATCTCCAAAAATTAGATCTGGATCTGATCTGGAGGATCTTCAAAACTCCTTTTGAAGATCAGCAGTCGTCCTTTGCAGCAGCGCAGCCTTCTAGCTTTCTGATCGCCTTTCTTTGATCTGGATCGCACCAACCAAGGTCCAAAACTCCTTTTGGATGTGGAGAGGAGAGGGAGAAGGATGGTTTGGCATGGAGGAAGGAGGGGAGAGGCAGCCTTGGGGCATGGGAAAATTTTTCATATCTTTTTGAGTTGGGCGCAGGGTCTTATTTATAGACTAGCTGTGATCCAACTCCTCTTCTTCCCAACCAATCACAACCCTTTGTGAAATCAGATCTAAATCTGATTGGTGGGAATAGAGTCCCCTGGATTCCTCCTTAGAGGGTGCCTAAGACCAGTCAAAGTTGGTTCTTAGGAGAACTCTAATTGGAATCCAAAAAGGAGATGGAGTCCTTGTCCAACAAGGACTCCTAGGCGCCTCCAACTTGGGCACACGCCAAGGGTGGCGTGCGCCCTCCTCCTTGCCAGGTTCTGGCAGGGGGACAGGCCCCCACCAGCTCTCCAATAGGTGCATGACATGTGGTCAAAAGTCAAAGTGTCAATGGTCAACATTTGACCAGTCAAAGGTAGACTTTTGACCAAAGTCAAAGAACAAGAAATGGCAGGTGACCAAAAATGGCAGGTAATGTCTTACAAAATAAGACAACCTTTTCTGACTTGGACAACCTCCAGTCAGACCATATGAAGGCCTCTGATTGAGC
Organism: Cocos nucifera; assembly: GCA_006176705.1. NCBI lineage: Eukaryota > Viridiplantae > Streptophyta > Magnoliopsida > Arecales > Arecaceae > Cocos > Cocos nucifera. Next base: position 26,220 of record QRFJ01007123.1, read on the forward strand.
ACAAACTCCTTTGGCTCAGTCAGGACAACTTATTTATGATAGTAAAAGAAGAACGTTAGGTTCAATCGAGTGCTAGCACGATTTCCTTGAACCTAATTGAATCTCATTCAGATCAATTGAACTAGATCAGTTCAATTGATGATCACCAGATTCAAACCCTTGTTTGTGTGACCCAGTTAGGTTCAGTTCTGTATGGTAATGGGATATGTCATGATCTCTATCATCGACATCATCGAAACTCCTTTCGATGGATCAGAACTCTTCTGATTCGAACAGCTAGAATGATCGATCATCTAAATCATTCTAATTGCTCCCAAAATCCACCAGTGACACCTAGCAGTATATGGTGGCAACCCATCAGAGCTGAATGCGAACCTCTTGGTGCAGCTACCTGTGTGATTAAGTTCTTCTATCTTGAGCCCCGATCAGATTAGGGTTAAGGTGAACTCGTCAAACCCTAGTCTCTGTCATATGATGTAATCATTCGATTCGAGTCCAATGTGAAAATCTAAATAGAAACTCTTTCTATTATTTCACTCTACCATGGCCATGGACTTCTGGACTTGATTCTCATGATCATCATAGGGCTGCTCCTCTACCACCGAGGTAGATAGATTCCATCTTGATGCAATCCAGTTCCTACAATGAACATGCTATAGCCAACATACACCTCAGGGTTCCATATGGCTAGGAGACCGAGTAATGGTGTAGTCAAACTATAACACCCTCAAGGTGAACTGCCGATGCACCTCAGGTCAAAGAACCAGACACACTACTGCAGCATCGAGTCAGTCATTGACGAGAAGGTAGACTTCCTAATGACTACTCGAGGTGGTCACGCTCAGTGCCCTCGTTCTCTAACGAGTACCTGTACTCTCGCTCCGGTGTCTCCACACCGTAGACTCAAGACTCATCTACTAAAGAGAAGCGATTGTACACCAACCTTCCGGATCAATCACCATCCTCGTGATGATCCTATGGTCGGGAGCATTTTATGAGTTAATAATGATTATTCATGTCTTAAATTTTCAACTCTTGAAAATATGAATTATCATTACCATTAACTCAAAGGATGTATCACAGACACTAAATACACATATGTGATAGAAAATAACCCATTTTATTGATTATAGTCAAAATTATAATTTTGCCCCTAGAAGTGTATTACAAGTGTCAGCCAATTCTGGCTTCTAGGGCACATATATCTAACACTTTAGAGAAACTCCCAATGCACAATAAATCCTAGGTTTCAGGATGCTCGTTATTGGTCTAACCTTATGATTTCTTCTGCATCCAGTTGGTGCTTGACTCTGATTTTAGTGCTCACTTATGCACTTTAAGTAGGATCTTGAGGATAGCAGGAGGCTGAGGGATGGTGAGATGATTCTATGCATCAAAAATGGAGCAAGAGTTGCTGTCATGGCCATGGGAACATACCCTCTTCGACTACCATCTGGTTTAGATTTAATATTAAAAGACTGTTATTATGTGCCTGCAGCAAGTAGGAATTTGATTTCTATTTTTTGCCTTGCATTAGAAGGCTATGTAATTAGTTTTCTTAAGGACCATTGTAACATTCTTTATGAAAGAAATAAAATTGTAAGCGATCTTCTTATTAACGATCTTTATCAGTTACATGTTGATGTATCTATTTTTAATTTCGAGCAAAATATGAGTGGCATAAAATCAAAATGAGGTAGGGATAGTCCAAATGATAGGTATCAATGGCACCTAGGATTAGGTCATATAGCAGAAGATAGGGTTAACAAATTAGAGAAAATTGAGCTATTGAGTCCATTGACTTTTGAGTCATATCCAATTTATGAATTCTGTCTTCATGGCAAAATGACTAAGCTCCCTTTTGTAGGACATGGAGAAAGGGCCATGGATCTTCTTGTCCTAGTACATACTAATGTGTGCGGCCCATTTGATGTGCTGGCTAGAGGCAACCTAGTCTACTTCATAACCTTTATCGATGATTTATCTAGATATGGATATGTGTATCTTATGAGACACAAGTCTGAAATGTTTAAAAAGTTCAAAGAATTCAGACATGAAGTAGAAAAGCAAACTGAAAAATGCATTAAGGTTCTTCGATCAGATCGAGGAGGTGAATACCTTAGTCGAGAATTCCTGGACTATCTCAAGAAAAATGGCATAGTCTCTGAATGGACTCCATCAGAAACACCTCAACTCAATGAAATTTCAGAATGGAAGAATCGAACCTTATTAGATATGGTCTGATCCATGATGAGCTTCACAGACCATCCTAATTTTCTTTGAGGATACTGTTTGTTACTGCTATATACTTATTAAATAGGGTTCCTTCTAAAACCATTCCTACCACACCGTATGAGATATGGCATGGTCAGAAACCAAGTCTGAGTTTGGGGTAAGAAACCAAGTATGAGATATGGCATGGTCAGAATTTGGGGTCGTCCGACTCATGTCAAAAGACAACAAGCGGACAAGTTAGACTTTAGGTCCTTTAGAGCTTGATTCATAGGATATCCAAAAGAGTTATTAGGATATTATTTCTATATTCTAAAAGATCACAATGTGATTGTGAGTTGACATACCATTTTTCTTGAAAAATAGTTTATTCAAGATAGTGGCATTGAAAAGCAGATTAAGCTCGAGGAGAAAGTCTCACAAGAGCAACAAGCTAAGGATCAAATGGAACCAAATCAGATTGAGTCAATCCATACACTATCTCCTCCACCTCGTAGATCAGAAAGGATTTTCTATCCTCCTGAGAGGTACTTAGGTACTATTTCAAAGGATGTAGAGAAAATATTCCTCATAGGTAATGGGGTTCATGGTTATGATCCCAAAACCTATAACGAAGCAATATCAGATATCGACTCCAAAAAATGGTTAGAGGCAATGATGTCAGAAATTGACTCGATGCACTCAAACCAAGTTTGGACCTTGGTAGTGAAGGGAAATCCTAATTTCCCGGTCCAGGTTCGTTCAGATCTGATCAGATCAAGAGATATATTTCAAAAATTTTTCTCTTGATCCCAATCAGATCTTGATATATTTCAGATCTGATTCTTATTATTTTAATAAAATAAAATTAAAAGATAAATTAAATTAAATTTAATTTACCTGATCTGGGTAATCCTATTACCCTGTTGATGATCCTGTTTGCAGCGGAAGGTTCTGGATCTTAGCCATGCAAGCGCCTGGCCTCTACCGGTATCCACTCGGGTTGGATCTGGAGATCCTCTTCTTCTCTATCACACCTCCAAAAATTAGATCTGAATTTGATCTGGAGAATCTTCAAAACTCTTTTGAAGATCAGCAGTCGTCCTTTGCAGCAGCGCAGCCTTCTTAGCTTTTGATCGCCTTTCTTTGATCTGAATCGCACCAACCAAAGGTCCAAAACTCCTTTTGGACGTGGAGAGCAAGGGGAGAAGAGACTATGGCATGGAGAAGGAGGGGAGAGGCAGCCTTGGGGCGTGGGGTTTCTCAATTGAATTGCATTTCTCTTTATCTGAGTTGGGCGCAGGGTCTTATTTATAGACTAAGCTGTGATCCAACTCCTCTTCTTCCCAACCAATCACAACCCTTTGTGAAATCAGATCTAAATCTGATTGGTGGGAATAGAGACCCCTGGATTCCTCCTTAGAGGGTGCCTAAGACCAGTCAAAGTTGGTTCTTAGAAGAACTCTAATTGGAATCCAAAAAGGAGATGGAGTCCTTGTCCAACAAGGACTCCTAGGCGCCTCCAACTTGGGCACACGCCTAGGGTGGCGTGCGCCCTTCTCCTTGCCAGGTTCTGGCAGGGGGACAGGCCCCCACCAGCTCTCCAATAGGTGCATGACATGTGGTCAAAAGTCAAAGTATCAATGGTCAACGTTTGACCAGTCAAAGGTAGACTTTTGACCAAAGTCAAAGAACAAGAAATGGCAGGTGACCAAAAATGGCAGGTAATGTCTTACAAAATAAGACAACCTTTTCTGACTTGGACAACCTCCAGTCAGACCATATGAAGGCCTCTGATTGAGCACAAACTCCTTTGGCTCAGACAGGACAACTTATTTATGATAGCAAAAGAAGAACGTTAGGTTCAATCGAGTGCTAGCACGATTTCCTTGAACCTAATTGAATCTCATTCAGATCAATTGAACTAGATCAGTTCAATTGATGATCACCAGATTCAAACCCTTGTTTGTGTGACCCAGTTAGGTTCAGTTCTGTATGGTAATGGGATATGTCATGATCTCTATCATCGACATCATCGAAACTCCTTTCGATGGATCAGAACTCTTCTGATTCGAACAGCTAGAATGATCGATCATCTAAATCATTCTAATTGCTCCCAAAATCCACCAGTGACACCTAGCAGTATATGGTGGCAACCCATCAGAGCTGAATGCGAACCTCTTGGTGCAGCTACCTGTGTGATTAAGTTCTTCTATCTTGAGCCCCGATCAGATTAGGGTTAAGGTGAACTCGTCAAACCCTAGTCTCTGTCATATGATGTAATCATTCGATTCGAGTCCAATGTGAAAATCTAAATAGAAACTCTTTCTATTATTTCACTCTACCATGGCCATGGACTTCTGGACTTGATTCTCATGATTCATCATAGGGCTGCTCCTCTACCACCGAGGTAGATAGATTCCATCTTGATGCAATCCAGTTCCTACAATGAACATGTCATAGCCAACATACACCTCAGGGTTCCATATGGCTAGGAGACCGAGTAATGGTGTAGTCAAACTATAACACCCTCAAGGTGAACTGCCGATGCATCTCAGGTCAAAGAACCAGACACACTACTGCAGCATCGAGTCAGTCATTGACGAGAAGGTAGACTTCCCTAATGACTACTCGAGGTGGTCACGCTCAGTGCCCTCGTTCTCTAACGAGTACCTGTACTCTCGCTCCGGTGTCTCCACACCGTAGACTCAAGACTCATCTACTAAAGAGAAGCGATTGTACACCAACCTTCCGGATCAATCACCATCCTCGTGATGATCCTATGGTCAGGAGCAATTTATGAGTTAATAATGATTATTCATGTCTTAAATTTTCAACTCTTGAAAATATGAATTATCATTATCATTAACTCAAAGGATGTATCACAGACACTAAATACACAT